>PVLA01006000.1:0-133441 GCA_004027455.1 Hydrochoerus hydrochaeris
TGCAGTACATAATGATTACATTTATCGTGAAGGGTTTATATGTGTACATAACATTTTAATTATTATTTTTTTTTTTTGGTCCATTTTCCCTCCTAACTCTTCCTACTTCTTCTCTTGTCTTCCCATTTGTCAAAGTTCTGTTCTTTTCCCTTTCTTTTCCTCCTTCTCCTGATTCATTAGATTAAAAAAAAAAAAAAACCCTTCCTTCTTCCTTTTTTTTTTTTTTTTTTTTTTTTTTTTTTGTCTCTTTGAGACAGGGTCTTGCTGTGCAGTTCAGGTTGGCTTGAGCTCACTTTGTAGACCAGGCTGGTCTCAAACTCACAATGATCCTCTTGCCTCAGCCTCCCGAGTGCTGAGCACACCATGCTCAGCTTCTTATTTTGCTCTTTACTTATACCCTGTTTCTCATAAAAGAGAAATCATCTGCTGTTTAAACTTATGTATCTGATTTGTTTCACTTAATGTTGTGGTCTCAAGGTGCCTGCATTTACCTACAAATAACTGGAGTTTAACTTTCTTTATGGCAGAGTGATACTCCATTGGATGTAAAACATTTTCTTTATACCATCAGCTGTTTCCAAGATTTCTTTATGCTGTACAATGTTTCCAAGATTTATCTATTATAAATGTGCTGCTATAAACATGGGTATGCATGTATCACTCTAATATGACTAACTCTTTCAGGAAGATACCTAGAAAAGAAAAACTGGGTCCATTGTAATTGCTATTTTTAGTTTTTTTGAAGAATTTTCATACTGACTTCAAAGTGGTTGCTCTGATTTACATTCCTATGTAGGATTCCTTTTCCTCAGGCTCACCAGCATTTGTTATTACATATTTGGTTGCTTGATAATAGCAATAAAATAGCAGTGTGATTATGGCTCTACTGGCCAGTGATGTTGAACATTTTTTCTTTAGGTGACCTTTATCATGGAAATACCTTATTTCTTCATCCATTTTGAAAGATAATTTTGCAGGATATATCAGTTTGGGGTTGGAAGTTGTTTTCTTTTAGAGCTGGAAAGACTTCATTCCGAGCTCTCTTTCCTTTAAAGTTTGTGTTGGGAAGTCTGCTGTGATTCCGATGGGTTTTCCTTTATAAGTGATCCATTGCTTTTCTTTAACAGCTTTTAAGATCTGTTCTTGGGTTGGATTTCTGGTATTTTGACAGTGACATGTTTTGGGGCACATCTTTTCTGATCGTGGCTGTTTGGAGTTCTATATGCCTCATTTATCTGTGTGTTAGGTTCTTTTTTCATTTTGGAACGTTTTCTGCAGTTACTCCTGTAGACAGGCTGTTCATTCCCTTTGTGCTGTCTTTTGATTTTCATTAATTCTAGTTAATCTTAGTCTTCTTTTCAGCATGTAACAGCTGTTAGATCTTTTTTAAGAATGTTCTTGTTTTTAAGGTGTCTGTCATTAACTGATCACCAGTGGTAGCCTTATCTTCTAGATCTGACACTCTGTCCTCACTTTGGTCACTTTACTGCTCCTACTTTTAATAGAATTTTTGATCTTCTGGATTTCTGGGTGGGTTTTTGTTTGTTTGTTTGTTTGTTTGTTTGTTTTTTTGTACTGGAATTTGAACTGAGGACCTTGTGCTTGCCAGGCAGGTACTTACGCCACTGAACTATTTCCCCAGCCCTGGGTGGTATTTTTTTATGGACAACAAGCCATCCATATTTGCATCTCTCTAGCTCTGTTAGTTTTTTTTATTAGTGTCTTTTTTAGACTGGCTGATCATTTTTTTCATTAGGACTATTGTATTTAGTTATATTTTCTTTGAGTTCTGTGAGATCAACACCTTATTGATGTGTTTTGTTATGTCTGCTGTTGCCCTTTCAAATATGATGTCTGTGTGGCTTTTGATTTCCTTCCATCAGTGCTTCCTATATTGTTGGCTTTGGAGGACTTGGGAGTTTTTGGAGGCTTTTGTTGGTTGGTTGGTTTTGGTTTTTTGGCCTTGTTTTCTCATATTTCTGTGTGACTGGCAGTTTTTTGCTGAGGCTTGTGGACTGATTATGGGGAGTGGCTTTGTTGCCAGTATGGAGACCTCTCCAGTTAATGTCTACTTTTCAGAAACAGCCTCTGGGCAGAGCTAACTGTTGGCCTTTGCCTCTGTCCCAGGATCTGACCACCTTCATTTATTCAGGAGGGGAGGTTGTAGCTTACTGGGTCCAGGACCCGTTCTTCAGGAATGGGCAGCGGTGTTGTTTGTGACCCCAGGCGGTCCAGATATTGGAGTATGGAGAAAACCAGTTGATAACAACAACTCTGTCACCTTCACTAAAGTAGTAAAATCAACAACAGTGATGTCAAATATAAACTGGATATTGCCAAACTCTGAGAACCAATAATGTTCCACCCTTAACTGTAGAAAAGAGTTCTATAGTTATAGTATAAACACTAAGACACATCAGATATTGATCCACACTATTTATCTGTAGAACTTTACTTCTGTTAATAATAATGTAAGTGATCAGGGTTGGGGATTTAGCTCAGTGGCATAAGTGCCTGCCTGGCAAGCGTGAGTCATGAGTTTGATCCCTGGTACCAAAAAAAAAAGCATTTATTAGTGCATGCTTGTGATAAATAATGTTAAGTGGTCAACCACAGTAAGATATATTTAACCACTGGGGATATATATACAGCTTAGTGGCATAAATGCCTGCCTGGCAAGTGCAAGGTCCAGAGTTTGATTCCTGGTTAAAAAAAAAAAAAAAAAATTTAACCATCTTTAGATCCACAAAGCTTAATAGTTGTAAGCATGGAGGTAGTAGAGAAGGAGAGCTTGAATTAAGGAGTAAAAGGAAATTAGTAGTATTCAATAAAATGACAGGAGAAAACAAGGATTGTCTCAGCCAAGATACACCCCACTTGTATTTGTGCTCAAGCAGACTGCTGTGCTCAGTCTACCACCTTCAGATCCTGCCACCTCTGGAAGCTAGACCCGCCAAACCGATCTCCCGCCACAGAATGCAGTCCATGTCCTTCCTGCCTTGAGCTTGGATTTCTCGGGACATCTCAGGGGCTCTCAGCCCAGCCCTCACCTCTCCCAGCCTGTCTCCATGGCTGTCTCTCACCCACTCACTGTGGTGGGTGACACTTCAGTCCTGGTGGGACACTGCAGTGTAGGTCCCACACGGTCAACCCCTTTCTGAAATGGTGCTGGATTAAACTCGGGCAATCTGGCGGGCACTGCCCTAGATTCCTTCATTCTTCGTTCTGTGCCCTGTAGTGAGAAGGCACTCGTGGTAGAGCCCTGCTCTGTGTTTTTGGCTCACGCCAGCTATGGGCTTTAAATAGTTACCTGTGTGGCCTGTGCGGGTGTTGGGAGTTTGTCACCTGCAGGGGTGGGTCCTTCCCTGGGGGTGTGTGGCAGGCAGGGTCTTTGCAGGCAGGCCTGCGTGTGTACCTTCTAAGGAAGGGTGTTGGTGGGTGGGGAGTAGGAAACAGCTAAAGGGACTCAAGTTGTTAAGAGAAAAATGTGTTAAAGTGCAAATGTTTGAAATTTAGATAGGATTGGGAAACACTTTCACTTCTGTCCCATCTGGTCATTCCTTTTCCTTCCATTATCTGTTCACTGGAGAGAACTTTAGAAATTAGATAAAACTGTTTTATTTTGCTCTGCCCTCATTTATTGAGTGCTTACTATGTACCAGGTCTCCGTAAGCAATATATATATGTATGTGGGGCTGGGGATTTAGCTCAGTGCAATAAACGCCTGCCTTGCAAGCACGAAGTTGTGAGTTCAATCCCCGGTACCGATTAAAAAAAAAAAAATGTGTGTGTGTGTGTGTATATATATATATATATATGTAATCTCTTCATGATTGTGATAATTATTTTATTGATGTAAAAGGTGAGGAAATTCAGGCTTAGGGAAATATAACTTAAAACTACATAGCTAATACATGGTCATGTTGGGACTCAAACTCCAAAGCTTATAAGGTGTGATTAAAAAGAAATACAGTGTACCTTTACGTTTTACAATCTTGTTACAGTACAAGATACATAGCCATTAATCCCTCTCTCAAAATACTCCACTTCCAGCTCACGTTATGAACTCACCATTCTTGCCGCCTTCTGAAGCCGTTGTGGGGAAGTCTTCTGAGTGCATTTAATAGTGTGGGCCTGGCTGCCTTGATGTTCTGAATTGATTCAACATGTTTACTTTTCATTTTGACTTTGGGCAAGAGCTGGAAGTTCCATGGTGCCATATCAGGTGAATAAGGTACATGAGGACACATCACAACGTATTTATGAACCTACCTTTTTTTTTTTTTTTTTTAAATTGGTACCGGGGATCGAACTCCCAACCAAGCACTTGCAAGGAAGGCGCTTATGCTGCTGAGCTAAATTCCCAGCCCCGAGCCTGCCTTTTCATTGCTTGGTACTTGGCAACAGCACTCACTATATTTTTTTATCATAACTTGTGAAGACACAAAAGAGGACTTCCAGAGCTGCTGCAAAAAGTGGCAAGGACAAGTTGGGTGTGGTGGCACATAATCTGAGCACTTGGGAGGCTGAGGCAGGAGGATGACTGAGTTTTGAGGCCAGCCTGGACTACACAGTGAACCCGATCTCCAAAAAAAAAAGTGGCAAGAACAATGTGATAAGTATGTTCGAAGCAAGCAGGAAGACTTTGGCAGGATTCACTGCAGTGTGTCTCTGTGATATGTGTTAAAAAACCTAAACATTCACTGTATTTTTCGAGTACGCCTTGCGTATTTACGCCCACTGTGCCGTGTTATGGAATTTCTTCCTCAGTGTCTATACTCATTCTGTGGTAGGCACCTGAGTGAAGTGTTCACAGGGCGGCCTGGTAGCTGTCCCAGAGCTCTTCCTTCTATGACCATGTCACTTGCACCTGGATGCTGCAGGGAGACTAAGCTGTCATGATGAGGCCGTGCTGGCTGAAGGGCAGCACCCACGCCGCCCCAGGCTCTCTCTGCTCCGCAGGGGTGCTTGCCCACATGTGTCTTGTGGGTTCTCACCGACTTCTCCCTCCGTTCAGGGTGTAACCATGAGCATCCATGTGACTGACTGTCTCACACCATGCTGGGCTGGAAATGGTTCCTTGCCCTCATTGAGAGCTCTGATGAGTGACCTGGACCACTAAGCCTGCTTTCCTTGCGATGCGTTCTTCCTGGAAGCCACGTGCGTCCTTCTGCGTGAGACTTCTGGTGTGTTTCCTCTGCAGGATGTCAGACACATGGCTTGCCCCTTTCCCTGCCCCTCCACCCGCTCAACAGAGGTTCTACCTTACTGTCTCCCACGAGTGGGAAGTCAAGCCCTTCCGTTATCTGTTCATTGATGAGAACTTTGAGTGTTGATTGTTTTCAGATATTAGACATTTAAGCTGGACATGGTGGCGCATGCCTGTAACCCCAGCACCCTGGGAGGCTGAGGCAGGAGCATTGCAAACTCAAACCCAACCTGGGCAACCTAGAATGACTTAGTGAGGCCCTGTCTCAAAATAAACAAATCAAAAAGGGCTGGGGATGTCACTCCATGAGAGCATCCCGAATTAGTACTCAGTGATTGCAGGTTTACACTTCATCTTAATGGAAAAGCCAAGAAGTGCTGCAGGCAGCGATGATGCTGGCTTGCAGTCATGTTCACTAGTAGGGATTTCAAGCCAGGAGATGGTGCAGGGAGGCGGTTTCTCCTTCTGACTTCCTATTAGAAGTCTGCAGTGCTATCCACAGTAGGATGGTGGCAGAAGACACAGGAACAGCTGCAGTTTGAAGCCAAAGCAGTCTCAGGCACAATTTCTTCCTTCTCAGGGAGGTCTGTCTTGGTTATAGTCAGACTTCAACTGCTTGGATGAGTCCAGCCCCTGTTAGAGAGAGTAATATGTTTACTCAATGCCTACTGGTTTTAATGTTAATCCCATTCAAAGCACATCTTCATAGAAACATCCAGAATAATGTTTAACCAAGAATCTAGGCACTGTCATGTAGCCAAGTTGGCATGTAAAATTAAACTTCATATCAGTAATGAGAAATAAAAGATAAGCTATAAGTAGAGGTGGTGGTTTCTTGTGATCTTAGTTTAATACTTCAGTATCTTTATTTTAGCACTTTACTGTTCACAACTTGTATGGTTCAGCTGTTACTGGGAAAAACACCCCATATAGTTAATCTAGGGAAGGAATTATTTTGGCTGTGGTTTCAGAGGTTTCACACCACGGTTGTTTTGGACCAATGGTGGCACAGTGCATTGTGGGAGAGCATGCGACGGAGCAAAGCACTCACCTGGTAGTCAGGATGCAAAAAGGAAAGAGACAGGACGTGGCGGGGTGCCAGTGTCCCCTCCATGGCACACTCCCAATCACCTAATTTCCTCCTATTAGTACCCGCTGGGCTTCCACTACCTCGCCATAGTCCTGTGGGCTGAGGACCAAGGCATTAACCCACATGCCTCTGAGGACATTCCGGACCCAAAGTATAGCATGTGATAACTCAGTGCTGTCTGATTTCTGTTTTTGTTCTGCCTGACACGTTGTTAAAGGCCATCTGATGTTGTCCGGGGTTGTCTCTGGACCTCTGTGCTTTCCTTGCCTCTGTTGGTCACTTCTTGCCCTTGTTCCTTTGCCTTTGACAGGGCTGTCGTCCTCTTCTTTAGGTTCTCTGCCCACACCTCAACACGGATTTCCCTAAGGTTCTGCTCTCGGCCCTCTGCTGGTCTCACCGTGTGCTCATTTTCGGTGATCCCGTGTGTTTCTTGGCAGTCTCATTTTTATTTATTTTACCACACTGCCTGTCTGACGGACACAGACATTTGGTAAAGATTTGTTGAATAAACAGTGACTCCCACATCCACTCGTGGTGCTCTGACCTGCAGATTCTTACGAAGTGATCATCACTCACCACAGGACACATCTTAGTCACTTTTCTTTATGCATCTGACTCAGTACCCAACAGCAACAAATTAAAGGAGGAAGGTTTATTTGGCTCACATTTTTTTTTGGAGGATTCAGTTTATAGTCTGTGGGTTCCAAGGCAGAAGCGTCATGGGGGAAGGGTCTGGCGGAGAACAGCTGCTCACATCATGGTGACCAGGAAGCAGAGAGAGAAGGGAAGATCTGGGGAGGGAGAGACACCCTCCTGAGTCATGCCCCCAGTGACCCACCTCTTCTAACCGGGCTGTGTCCTAACAGCACATTCAGCTGTCATACCGCATAATCCAGTCACCTTTCAGAAGCCCCGCCTGTGAGTGTATCAGGCTCTTGGGGGACTACATGTAAACCCTAGCAACACGCATCCCTCTGAATGTCCAGGAAAACCTCAGGCTGTGTGCTCAGAACTTCCTCCCATCTGTCTGTCTCTCTCTTTCCAGACTGCGCCTCCCCCTCCATGCCTCTGGAGGTCGTTCTTGTGTCCTGCTGTGCCACGTACCTTTCTCTTGGTCACCTGAGCCAGAGATGTGGCCATCACCCTAGAGTCTTTCCTTTCCCCCACCCCACATCCCTGGATTTAATCTGAGTCCCGCCAGTGTTTACCTTCTGTTGCCAAATCCACTGCCTCCTGTCACTGGACTGGAGTGAGTGCCCATCATTTGCCGAATCATTGCAGGATCCCCCGGTGATTGCCCTACTGTTGCTCTTGCTCGCAGGATCTCTTGTGGATGGACTTACTGGGCCACTGCTCTACTGAGATGCCCTCCACACCCTCAATCTCTGGGATAGACCCGGTTCCTTAGTTTGACTTGTCCTGCCTTTGATATCTGCCATTTCCTTCCTCAACATACCTTTTATGTTCCCCAGTTTTGTGTGTGGTGTACCTGTCCTGTTCTGATTATCCTTTGCCCTGTTCACTGAGATAGATCCCTACTTCCCTTTCCCATTTCCAGTGTAATCTGGTTTGTTTTAAGCTGAGCATTAAATCTAGGGTGTTTGCACTAAGTTACACTCTCAGCCCTTTTCATTTTTTTATTTTGAGACACTAAGTTACCCAGTCTGGGCTGGAGCTTTTGACCTCCTGCCTCAGCCTCCCTGAGTGTTGGGATTACAGGCACCCTGAATCATACCCAGCAGATATCCCCGGGCAAGGCCAAGCACCCTGCCTCTTAAGCTTCCTCGCTAGCACTTTATCTGAAATTATCTTTTTGTATGATTGTCTCCTCCAAATGCAGGAACTGAGTTTCTTTCATCACTGGGTCTCTAGTACTTCATCTAATTCCTACAATGTAGTGCTGGGTACACATCAGGTGAACCTTGAACCCAACCCCAAGTGGGAACTAAAACATTAGAGCAGGCAGAGAACGAAAATAGGGAAGAGTCCTCCCAGAACTGGGGATCTCCAGATCCAGGTCACAGTCCTCAACTTTGTGGTTTCAACAAGGATTTCATGGCCACGTTGCATAGGAGAGGAACCGTCAAGCCAAGCTCTCAAGAGCATGGTATTAGGAAGGTGATAATGTTGGTTCATTAACTTACAGCGAGCTTTATAAATGTTGAGAGGCCAAAGTGCTTTAAGTGCATTGCATGTTTAGTGTGTCTTCTCCCCGGACAGGATAGACTGTCCTTGCGATCACAAGGAAACTCAGGACCACCTCAGTGGATGACCTCAGCAGCTCTGCTCATCAAGCTGTGTAGCCCGAAATCCTTCTCATAGTGGGAATGTGACCGCCCAGTGTTAGGCCTGGCTCACTCAGCCTCGCCACAGTTACACTCGGAATTTTCACTGGGCTTTTCCTGGGCTAGAGATTTGTCTGAGTAGATTAGCTGGACAGCTGACTAGTGTTGTCCACTGTTAGATGTCTTGTTTCAAAATGCATTACCCTTCTTTTCCTCTCTTTCTTTGTTTTGTTTTTTCCTTCCTTCCTGCTTTAACTAAACAAGGCTATGTTGGTGTCAAGGTATCAATTATACTAATTTTATATGGAAAGAACATTGGATTTGAGACTCAGAATGTTCAAAAGTGAAGGGGAACACAGGCCCTGCTCCCACGTCTAACAACGCCATCACGCAGAGTGAAGTGTGCACCGAGGTCTTCATTGCTCACGTGGCTCTACTTTGTGTTCTTGCCACTGTTCAGAGCTGGAAATGCATCTCCTTTGTCTTGAAGTTATTCTTCTGTGACTTTCCCACTGGAATATCCATCTCCACGGAGGCCCAGGAAAGTGTCCGGGACACGCTGATCAGGGGTTGCCAGGCACAAAATCTCTTACTTCCCTCCTTCCCGCACCTCTTATCTGCCCTGACCCATCGGTGCCAGAAAACGTGCCAGCCTGAATGTGTCATCGTCCCCGTTCCGGTACCGTTTCCCCTGCGTCTGTGTAGCTTGCTTAGGCTTCCTGTCCCTCCCCACGCTGCTGCTGGGTCTTCGTCTCTCCTGCCCGACTTCTCCGTCCATTGTTCCACTCCTTCCCGCGGAAACTCGCTTCCTCCTCAGCCTTCTGTCTTTAAATTTTGAGACAGGATCGTGCTTAATCGCCCAGGCTGGGCTGAGCCTGTAACCCACATACCTCAGCCTCCTGGGACTGCAGGCATGGACTACCATGCGCAGCTCCTGAGGCCTCTTTTTCAATCATTCTTGTACAGTACAAAAACGCTCTAGAATTTCTCATTTTAAAAACCCTCCTTTAGCCCACAGCACCCTTTGCCTTACAGCTGGGCTTCATATCTCACTTGAATTTCTCAAGAAAGTGTCCACACTATGTCCTTTGCACACACCCTTTCCTTTCCCCGTACCATCCAGACGTCCCACCCCTCCATGTCAGGGTCGCCGGAGGATCCAAGGTGCCTAAGTGCTGTCCTTCTCCTGGCTGCCTGAGGAGACCTCTCAGTTTCTTCTCTTTGTACTTGGCTTTATAACACCCAACTCCCTGGTTTTCATTTTTTGTCCCAGCGGGCTCTGTTCAGCTACTGTCACACGTCTCCCACCCTCCTGCCCTGGCTACTGCAGACCAAGGCTCCTCCACCGTGTCCTGCCTCTCATGTCTGTAGTCGACGGCATCTACTTCTGGGTTTTTAAAGGGCACCTTCATGCCACTAACACCCACCCTGTGTGTACAGTGTAGACATCTCAGCCTGAGACCTGCATATCTAAGTACCTCTTGGACTCCATTTGGTGGTCTCAAGATTTCATAGACAGATCAAACAGCATTTCCAAAAAATGCAGGTTGTAGGTGGTGCATGCCTATAATCCCAGCACTTGAAAGGCTGAGGCAGGAGGATCTGCAGGAGATGGAGGTCAGTCTGGGCTGCAAAAGCAAATTCAAGGTCAACCTGCAGTACATAGTGTGACCCTATCTCAAAAAAAAAACCAAAAAAATGCAGGTTGCTTTCTCTCCAGTAAATCTCAAGCTCTGTAAGCACCTTTATCCAGTTGCTCACGAAATCCAAGAGTTCTTGACGCAGCCTTTTTCTTCATTATCATGACCATTCTGTGTGCTGGGAAGGCTGTCATCCATCGCTGTCTTGTCATCTCTTCTTTTCCAGTCCGGCTCACACTGCACCGCAAGGCTCTGGACCTAGCACAGCGGCAGCCTCTTCCTCCTCCTCCTCCTCTTTCGTCTCCACCTCCTCCTCCTCTTCTCATTTTAAATTTTTATTTATTCTTGGAGATAAGATCTCACTAGGTTGCCCAGATTGGCTTTGGTCTCCTAAGCTCAAGCAGTCCTGCCCAGCTCCCCAAGGAACTGGGAATGACACAATCAGAGACCACAGTAGAGGTAAAGGATAAATAAACTGTTAGGCTCTGCTATGGTTTGTGTCTAGCTGTCTCTGTAAAAGCCTCATGCTGTCATAGGGCTTTTTTGGAGGTGATCAGATCTAGGTGTGTAGATTCATTGACAGTGCAATGCTGAGATTAAAGGTGGGTGGTTCATTACTAAATCAGTCCACCGTTTGGATTGGCACTGCTCTAATCCCAGTAGACTGGACACGGTACAAGGGACAGAAACAGGCTTGTCTCCTCCCTTCACTGCTTTTGCTGCCTTGTGGGCGCCATGAGCTGTTTTTTGCCATGTGCCGCCCTGCCTTGGAGCCAGCCAAGTATGGACTGAAAGCTCTACAAACTGAGCCAAATAAACCTTTTTTCCCTTAACTTTGGGTGCTGGACATTTTGTATAAACAACAAGAAAAGTAAGACAGACTCTTAATGTGTTACTCATTAAAAGCATCATTTTATTTTTCTTTTGAGAGTTGGAGATTTAAAAGCAGGTTTTGTTTAAAAAACAAAACAAACAAAAAAAACCCCCTATGACTCCTCTGGTGGGCCTACAAATGCCCAGTGAGTAATGAAAAGCAAAACAAAGTTGACCTGATTTTGTAGAACTCTGGGCCAGCACTCAGCTCCCCTAGTCTTTTGGGGAGCACTGTCTAAAACCGCGGAGCAGTCAGCCGAAATTCACCTGAGCCAGTGGTGGCCAACCTGTGGCACGTGTGTCGTTGTGTTTGCCTTTTAAGACAAACGTTACCATAGAATTGTTTTCTCTATAAACTAAAACCTCAGTATTCAGGTTCAATCACAGCGTTGGCACTTGGGGTTTGGGGGGCCGTGGCTGAGTTAGGCTGAACACACCCACGCCCCGGGCCATGGTCACCTGGGAGTAGGCAGAGCCTCCAGGATGAGCCCGGACGGTCAGGAGAAACCCTCCCGGGAGTCATGCGGTTCCTTCAGAGCTGGGAAACTGGAGCTGAGATCATGTTGGACCGGACCCTTGCCCACCACAGTACCTGACAAACTGGTCCCCCGTGCTGCAAATGTGTACCCCCTCCACCAGCCGGACTCCTTTGCTGGCGTCTTACTCTCCTTTGGTAAGGGCCTGTTTGGTCTTTGCCTGCTCACCAAGCTGAAACCCCTTGTCATTTTCTCTTACTTTCCTGTAAAGGCCACCCCCCCCAAAGAGGGGTTGCAGAGAAGGGAGGAAATTGGGAAAAAAAGAAGATTCATGATACATCATGCCCAGGTACAAATTCCCTATGATGAATGTTACCATTATAACATTTAAAATGTGTCAACAAAATGAATTAAAAAAAAAAGCTTTCCCCTCCAAATCCATGCCTACCAGAAGAGTCATAGGCTGAGGCAGGAGAATCTCAAGTTCTAGCCCAGCATAGGCAGTTTTGCGGTATAGCAACACCCTGTCTCAAAGTTAAAATAAATAAAAATAAAAATGGGCCAGACATGTAGCTCAGTGAGAAGGCTCTGGGTTCAATCCCAAATACACTCCCTGAAATAAAAACTTGTACTCCTAAGAATAAATAAATAAGTAAATAAATAAGAATCTTTACAAGAAAAACCTCAGCTTCTTCCTCAGGGAAGCACCACATGGTGGAGGAGGCCAGTGCAGCAGCAGGTCCCGGTGCCCAGTCATGGGACCCGCAGGGCTCTGGATGGAAAGTCTGAGGATGAGGAGTGGACTCCTGTCACCAAGCCGGGCCAGCAGGTCAAGGACATGAAGATCAAGTTCCTGGAGGGAATTTATCTCTTACCCTTCAAGGAGTCTGAGATTATGGGCTTTTTCCTGGGCACGTCCCTCAGGGGTGAAGTCCTGACGATCATACATGTGCAGAAGCAGACTCCTGCCAGCCAGCGGACCGGGTTCAAGCCATTTGTTACCATTGCAGGTGACAACAGTCATGTTGGTCCGGGGGTAAAGTGTTCTTTCTGAGGAAGTAGCCACTGCCATCTACCGGGCCATCATCCCCGTGCAGAGACCCTACTGGGGGAACAAGATTGATGAGCCCTGCACGGTCCCTTGCGAGGTGACGGGCCGCTGTGGTATCTCCTCCATGCCCCTAAGGGCACTGGCATCGCCTCAGCCCCTGTGCCCAAGAAGCTACTGCTGACGGCGGGTATTGACTGCTATGCCTCTGGCAGGGGCTGCACTGCTACTTTTGGCAGCTTTGCTCAGGGCACCTTTGATGCCAGCTCCAAGACCTACAGCTCCCTGATCCCTGACCTCTGGAAGGAGTGTTCACAAAGTGTCCCAACTAGGAGTTCACCAACCACCTTGTGAAAACCCTCACTAGAGTCTGTCCGGAGGACTCAGACTCCAGCAATAGCTACAACATAAGGGTGTTTACACAAGAAAATGAAAATGAATGAAATCTGTCAAAAAATAGAAGGAAAAACCCTTGATATTATCAAATTATTCTTGCTTTCCATAATATAGATTTTTTTCTATAATCTTATTTTATTCATTTATATTTTGTTTCTCATGTGAGAGAAATCGTGATATTTAAGCTTGTGTGTCTCATTTACTTAACATTATAAAACATTATGATCATAAGGTGCATCCATTTTCCTGCAAATGACTCCTTTTCCTTCTTTATGGTAGCATAGTACTCCACTGTGTGTGAATGCCGTGTTTTCTTTATCCATTCGTTTGTTGATGGACATATAGGTTACTTGCAGGATTTAGTTGTTAATGAGTTGTACTTCTGTAAACATAAGTATATACGTGGAGGGCTGTAATGTGATGTCTTTAACTCTTCTGGAAGATATGTAGAAGCATACCTAGAAGGGGAGCAGATGAGTCAAATGGAATTTCTTGTTTCAGGTTTTTGAGGAATCTACGTGCTGATCTCTATAACGGTTGTACTAGTTCACATTCCTACCTGTAACGACAAAGAGCTCCTGCCCCTACCTCCAGCCTCACCAGCACTGGACTTTAGCTTAGTACTTGGTGAGAGGTATAGATTTAAATTCGACCTTCTTCCTATGGATAGCCAGTTTTCCCAGCACCATTTGTTAAAGAGGCTACGTTTCACTCTAGCATAAAGTATTGGCCTCCTTTTCAAAGATCAGGTGGCCAAATGTGCTTGAAGTTGTTTCTGCATCCTCAGTTCTGTTCCACTGGGTCACACAGCTCTTGTTTTTGACAATACCATGCTGTTTGTATCGCTGTAGCTTGGTAGTATAATGTAAAGTGAAGAAGTGTGATTTCTTCTACCTTGCTCTTGTACCTAGGATTACTTTTGCTATTTTAGGTCTCTTCTGGTTCTATATGAATTTTTTTCCATATGGATTTTAAGATTGTTTTCTCTAGTCCTGTGAGGAATGCAATTGGTATTTTAATTGGAATTATGTTAAATTTGTATACAAGTTTTGAAGGTGTGGTCATTTTCACTGTGTTTGTCCTGCCTGTTCAGGAGCAGGTGCTAGCTTTCTATTTTCTGCTGCCCTCTTTGATCTCCTTTTTTGGAGTAGTACTGTGGTTTTCTTTGTAGAGGTCTTTCACTTCCTTAAGTTAATTCCTAGATACCTAGTTTTTCTTGATGCTTGTGAAAATATCATTTCCATAATTTTTTTTCTTGGTAAGTTTATGGTAGGTGTAAAGTAACAGTACTGATTTTCATATGTTGACTTTTCATCCTGGCATGCTCCTGAATTTGGTTATTAACTCTGGGAGTCTCTTGGTGGAGTTTTTTGGGTCCTCTATATGTAGAGTCATATCATCTGTGACTAATGATAATTTGACTTCTTCCTCCCATTTTTTTTCTCTTGCCTAATAATGCTTTGAGAACTATACTGAATAGTGATGCAAACATCCTTTCTCTTATTCTTAATCTTAGAGAAAAAACTTTCAGCTTCTCATGTAATATTGTGTTGATCATTGTTTTGTCAAAGTGGCTTTTATCAGATTGTGCAAAGGTTTTCTGTATGTATTTTTTTAGGGTCTTTAATCATGAATGGATGTTGGACCTCGTGAAAGGCTTTTTCTGCATCTGTTGAGATAATCATGTGACTTTTGGCCTCCTTCTGTTTATATGATGTATTACCTTTATTTATTTGAGTATGTTGAACCACTCCTGCACCTCTGGGATGAAGCCTACTTGGTCACAGTGCTTGATTTTTTTGATGATTTCTCGCATTCTGTTTGCCAGTATCTTATGTCAGAGTTCATTAGAGAGATCAGCCTGTAGAGTCTCTTTTTGAGATGGGTTCTCTGTTTTTAGAACAGGGTACTGCTATGTTCTAGGAATGACTTTGAAAATACTGCACACTTCTCTTTTCATTTAATGAGCTTGAGTCCTATTGGCATTAGACCTTCCTTAATTTTCCTTCCTTCATTTATTTATTTAGTTAGTTAGTTAGTTACTTATTGGTCTTTTTGAAACAGGGCTTCATTCTGCCATTTAGTCTGGTCTTAAACTCACTTTGTAACCCAGGGTGATCCTGAACTCCCAGTGATCCTCTGACTCAGCCTCCGGCGCTGGGATTACAGGCATGCACTACCTCGCCCAGCAAGCCTTCCCTAATTTTCTTGTAGAATTTGCAGTCACTCTACTGGGACCTGGGCTTTTCTAAGTTGGTAGGGTTTTTCTATTGTTGTTGTTGTGTTGTGTTGTTGTTTTACTTCTTTGCCTGATACTGAATTGTGCAGTTTTTATATCTTCTTGGCTTAGTTTTGGTAGTTCATATGATTCTAGGAATCTATCTATCCGTTCTTCTCAATTCTCTATTAGAGTAAATGTTTTGGAAGTAGTTACTAATCATCTTCTGGATTTTTTTTTTTATTTTCTTTTTGGTCCCAGGGATCAAACTCATGACCGTGTGCATGCCAGGGAGGTGCTTAAGCCACTGAACTAAATCCCGAGTCCCATCTTCTGGATTTTGGCAGTCTGTTGTGATTTTTTTCTATATTTTCTCTATTTCAAGATAGCAAAGAAACAGCAAGATAGATGATAGAGAGCTACTCTGGACAAACAGGGAGCATTTGAAAGTGAAATACTCTTTTGGTTTTTAATTATATCAGTTTGAGTCTTTTTTTGGGGATAAGATTGGCTAGGGTTTGTCTGTTTTGTTTATTCTTCCAAAGAACCAATGCTTTGATTTATTGATTCCTTGTATTTTTTTATTCTGAATTTCATTGATCTCTGCTCTGATCTTACAATTTCCTTCCTTGTACTGTCTTTGGATTTGGATTGTTCTTGTTTTTTAGGACCTTAAGGTGCATCATTAGGTTATTTATTTGGGCTTGCTCTATTTTTCTGATGTGAGCATTCACAGCTATAAACATCCCTCATAGGACTGTATTCATCATGTCCTATAGGTCCTGGTATGTGGTACCGGCATTATCCTTTGATTCTAGGAACTAATTGCTTCCTTGATTATTTTTTTTTTCAGTGACCCATTGATTATTCAAAAAGGCTTTGATTAATTTCCATGTGTTTGCATAATTTCTGTGATTTGCCATTGATTTTCAGTTTCATTGCACTGTACCCTGGTAATACTCATGGAATAATTTTAATTCTTTTTCAGCCTCCAGTTCTTGCTGTTTGGCTTCCAGTCTTCCCCTTTAGTGTATGCTTTCTAGAGCAAATGGCATGCAGAGAGTTAATGTTCTCACTGCCAGGATGCACAGCAGCAGGAGCACACATTTGGTTGGAAACCTTCTGACTCACAGTGGTGGAGCAGATGGACCAGTTGTGTGCTTACTCCCTGGGAAGTTCGCCTCCCTTAGATGCGAGCTGGAGGAGAGGCAGCTGGAAGATCTCAGCTGATCTGGTCAGATCAGGTCTGATTTGCTACCTGTTTATTATGCATCAGACGTCAGACAGACTGCTCTGCTCTTTGATCTGTCTAGATCTTTGTTTGCTGATCAATACAGACCACAGTGAAAGAAGATGTGACTCAAAATATTTTTTTCCAAACAGCTTTTATCAGGAGCCAGTGGAGGGAAGAGATAATTGTAAAAGACTTGTGCTCCTTTCCTTTAGCTGCTCCCTGGCTTTGCTGTTTGCATTGTAGAATTTGGACCTTCAGGCTCTGGCTTCTTACAAAGTTGCTTCCTTTGGCATCACGCTGGGTTATCACGTCAGCATTTTCGTAAAGGAATGTCAGGAGAGCCTGCTAATAAATCTCATTGTTGGCACTGCTTTAGGGTATTTTTGGGGACATTCCCTTCTCGTCACTCAGGATGCTGTGTGTGAAGTCTGTCCTAGAGACAGGCTGGGAAACCCCTCATTATAACCAGACTGTAGCTTCCTGCATGTCCAGGCTGTTTCTCTATGCCTGATAGTGATCTTTTTTCTAATTTTTATTTTGCTGATCCCATAGTTTACATGTTATATTTATTTGCAGTAAGCCCTGTCAACTCCTTCATATAACTGGACAGGATATAAATAAGAGTAAAGATACCTCTTGTTTCCAGGAGTCACATTAATCTCTTTTCAGACTTGGCCCTGCCCCTTACTTTGAGAATGGCTTAGAACACTTTTCAGAAGAGCAGATCCTGTCAAGAAGGCTTGGCAGCCTTTGTGTCCTCTGCTGTGGCACAGTGCTTGCTCTCCAGTCCTAAAGCTAGCCAGTCCCTGCATTACTGAATATGGCTGAGTAATGCAGCTCTTTGAGAACAGCCATGCCTGCAGCTGGTTAGAGTGCATTGGGAGAGAGAACTGATACACATGGAATAATGGGAACAGGCTTTTTGGACTCCTTACTAATGCAATAATTGTTCAGAGAAAAAAGAAGCTATTGTCTATCTAAAAGTGTTTCCTTTGTCCCAAAGTACTGTGTTGCACAAATACACCTAAATGTTCTTGCAGCTATTCATTTATTTATCCAGTATGAATGGAGCTTACACAGGGCCAGGTACTTTTCTAAGCTCTTTGCAAATGTTAGCTTATGCAATCTTGTGATAACCCCATGAGGGAAGTATTACAGGCTATTTCTTGTCTGAAGTGCTTGGGATTTTTTTTGGGGGGGTGATATTTGCATATGCAAAATAAGCTATCTTGGGGATGGGATCCAAGTCTGGACACAAGATTCATTTATGTGTTTATGTCCGCCTCACCTTTCTTTTTTGAGAGAGAGAAAAGGGATCTCGCTATGTAGTGCCGATTAGCCTTAAACTCACTAAGTAGCCCAGCCTGGCTTTGAACTCATGGCGAGCTCCCACCTCAGTCTCCCCAGTACTGGGATTACATGGATGCACTACCATGCTAGGCTTCATTTATGTTTCAGGTATGCTTTATAGCTATAGCTTGAAGATAATTTTATATTGTATTTTTAGCGCACCTATGTTTGCAACCTGTCACATGAGGTCAAGTATGAAATTTTCCACTTACGATGTCATGTTGGTGCTCAGAAAGTTTTGGATTTTGGAGCATTTCCATTCTTGCATTTGGGCTATTCAACTTGTATTAGAATAAATTTACAATAGGAGAAACTGAGGCAAGGAGGAATTTTTGTCCATAGTTACACATCATTCTTTATGATCTCAAATAGTTACAGATTTTCAGAGTTGCAAACCAGCCACAGAGGTGGTTTTTCAGGAAAAATTTCTAGATATCTTATTAAAATCTTAACTTCGTAGGGAGATTATTTTTGATGTGTGAAACAAATAATATTCATTAACAAGCTTATTAAAATAAAGTCCAAGATCCTCCCAGTCGGTAGTTTGCCCACTTCCTCCCTCTAAGTTCACATCTAGATATTAATCAACAGTGTGCTGCCAGGCATTATGAAGTATCTATAGTCCCAGGGCCTCAGGAGACTGAGGCAGGAGGATTCCTTGAGCACAGGAGTTCCAAACTAGCTTAGGAATGTAGCGAGACCATACTACTTAAAAAAAATTATTATCATGAACCCTTTCCAACAGTGACTATTTTTTATGTAGTTGTTTCACTAAATTTATTTCTATTACATTGGGAATAAGGTCAAGACAATAATATTTGTACCATCAGTTCCTAAATAAATCCTGTGCATTCTCCATTGTGGTGTGATGCATTCTCCTCTTCCTCCACGGCAAAATGTAGTGCAGGGGTGGTAATGTTTCACCTGCAGAGATGGGAAGGTGTCACCTGCCCAGCCAGGTAGGTGTGAGGTCAGACTTTGCCTCAGAGAAGTATCTTCAGGCCAGGGCTTGCCTTGTACTTCCTACCTGTGCTACGTGGAATCATTGGAGAAACTACCAAACTGTTTCCAAAAGCCTCCCTCATTTTTCTTCCCATTGTCCTATGGAATCCTTTTATTTTTATTGTTTGTAAGAGAATAAAAACCAAACAAAATGAAAGAGAATAAAGCTAATCAAAACAAAACAGCAAAGTGATACAGAACTTCAAAACACGATAGTAGGAAATCAATAACGGCTGCCATAATGCCTCTTGTTACCTTCGGAATAGCTGCCCATGCCATCAGACTTAATAAAATCAAGTAAAACAGAGTAAGACCAATTGAAACAAGACAGTGAAAATGATAGGGGACTTTAAAACAGAATAATGGGGAATTAACAGTGGCTACCACCTTCCCTCTTTAGACATTTCCTCCCCTTTCGCTTTCACAGTATCTATAGTATATTTTGGATCTCACTAACTGCTTCAGTTTTTTTATAGTAGGTAGATGATACAGTGTTCATCTCAGTGAGTCCAAAGCATTTCACCCAGGAGCTAATAGCACATTGCATCCATTTACCTACCAGATATATATGAAGCACATATATATCTATTCTTTAATTTTATTTTTTTGTACTGGGAATTCTTCTCCTAATTTTTTTCCTTTTGGTGCTCATCCTTACATTGCCCTAAGAAACCACTGCTTAATGCAAGGTCAGATTTTCTCCTACGTTTTCTAACAGTTTATGGTGTTAGCTGTTACATTCAAATCTATGATCCATTTGAGCTAATTTTTATTCATTGCATCTGCGTTTTGTTTTTTTCAGTAAGTAATCTATCTTAGAGTCCATTTCATACCAGCACTAAAGAACTTCCCTGCCCTATCCTCTTGCTCTAGTATCCCCAGAAGTGGATTTACCACAGCTTCCTGCAGTGTCCTCCCTGATGGAAATACACATACATGTTTGGATGAGGAAGTAATTACAAAATGTCAGTGTAGCTTGAAAAGTATTTCTTGTTAATTTCACCAAAAGTAATTTTCAACCACTTGACAGACTTGGTGGTTCTAGGAAATGCTTGCAATCCAGAGACTTTAAAATCCAGTCCCCTGTGGCGAATGACCCTAGGAATGCCAGAAATTTTATTCTACTAAACATTTACAGAGTCAGAAAGTGGATTTGCTTATGTGAAAATATCTGGAAAAATACTTTTGAGTGAACAAAGTAATTCAAAATTTTCCTTGACATTCTAAGGTCTGTCCTGCTTAGATGCCTTAGTGTTCTTTTCCTCTTTGTTGCGGTCTCTCTTTTCGTGTATAAATCAAAGTGAGTAATAATAGAAGCTGGGCAACACAGCCAGCTGCTTGGAAAGCTGTAAAATATCTGATCATGAAGCATGTGGGTTTCTTTATTTAAAACTTGTAGGAAATCTTGAAGTACACCAACACTTTACTGATCTTCAGAAGTATATCTGAAGCCCCTTGAAAGTAAACCAAAAAAACCAACAGGAAGCTAAGATTGGTGTAACAAATCCAGTCCTCCAAATACTGACTTTTCCTTGTGACACAGCTCCTCACCAAGGGACTATTTACTCTTATGTACTTGTGTAATATTACACACACACACACACACACACACACACACACACACACGCTCTTTGGGATTGTCCACATCCTATTTGTGTTCTTTGCAATTTGGAAACCTCCTGTCCTCTAAGTTACTTTCCCTTTCTGGACCAGACCTTTTCATCTGTGAGATGAACATGAGCTGGAGGAGTTTCCAAGCCTGTGATAGTTTGGAGCCCGGAACTGGGAGAAGGCATAGAGGACTGTGTTGAGGCCGACTGCAGTCAGCAGTGGCGGCTGACCTGATCAGAGTGCAGCAGATTTGAAGAAAGCTGAAAATATTTACAGAAGTTCATAGTTCTCATGGCTGGGATATCTAAATGCAGCAAATAGCCCTATCTATACACCTGTGTCACCCCATAGTGTCAATCGGTTACATTATATTCCTAATGCCCATTCATGTCTGAAATTACCAGCTACTGGTTAAGGGAAATACTGTTTCTCATTTCCATTTTTATTTGGATATCATTTCAGACTTACAGAAACTTTGCAAAAGAATGCAAAGAATACCCTCTGCCCTTCACCCCATTCCTCATGTGTTTACACTTTGCTACATCCCCTCTTTCCTGCTCAGCAGCAGAAATGCTGCTTCTTCCTCCCTAAATACTTGAACACGCATTTCCTAGACACTTGGGGCTTTGTCTTACATAAACGACAGTGCCGTTACCAGAGTGAGGAAGTGACTGTTGAAGCAGTCCTATTGTTTAATGTACAGACTATTCAGAAGTTGCACATTGTCCTAATAATGTCCCCTATAGCAGAATAAAATCCAGAATCCTGTGTTTAACTCCTTTGTCATGGCTCTTGGGTTACTTTTAGCCCATAGCTCTTTCTCTTTTTCTTTTAAAGCTTTACATTAATATTTTTAAATGTATGGTGTGTAAACCAAATTACATACTAAATGGCCCTTCGCCTGCCTCATCCGATGACCCCTGTAGGCTTGGTAGGAATGCCAGAGACAGGCGTTCTGTCGTCAGAGCAGGGTATGAGAGATACAAGAAAGAGATAAGTGACCTGGGCTGCCGACCTGCTGCATTTTAGTGACTTAAACTCTTCTCCTTCCTGATCACTGTGTGCTGGGCAATGTTTAGAAACCACATCAACGTCTTGTTTTTCCTCAAACTTTCATTTAACTGTTTTATCTTTTTATGAAGACAGAAGAAAACAGTAAAATGTTTTAGTAAAACTCCCATCAAAATGCTGGTGGCATTAAAAAATAACTTCAGGGAGCATATAGCAGTCCCTTTTGTAAGTAGCATGTAGAGTTCCTTATTACTCACTATTTCGAAGTAATTAGACATATGCAGTACTTTTTATTACTATCCCTCACATACCTAATGGCAACATACCAGCCTCCATGTGTAAAAATAATTTGATTTGTTAGTAATATTGTTTTTAGTTTGGTTTGGTTTGAGTTTTTTGAGACAGAATCTCCTAATGTGTAACAGATTGGCCTTGATCTCACTAGGTAGCTGGCTGGTGCCGAACTCATGGTGACCCTCCTGCCTGGGCCTTTCAAGTGCTGGGGTTACAGGCCCCCACACTTGGCTTGTCTCATGTTTTTCTGTCACTGCCAATTACCTCTTCCAGTCTGTCTTGATTCTTTTCAAAGTTAAGCCATTCTTTGACCTCTTTATTTTTCAAGCTCTGACTTTAACTCTTACATATAGTCTCTTACTTTAAGGAGAGGATTGAATAGGTATTTGTGGGATGGTATAAACAGTACGCACCAGCTGGCCGCTGCTCCCTGTTGCAAAGGCCACCGTTGTCCTGTGTGGCCTGCGGTGTGCCCTGCCCATCCTGCACAACAGAAGCCCATTTCTACAGGTCCCAGTGTGAATCTATATGCCCATATATAGTATCGAATGAGACTGCATTCTCCACAAAGCCTGGCGCTGATGAGCTACCCAGCACATGAGCTGTTGTGTTGACACTGTCTTTTTTACTCTGATAAAGTTCCGTCACAACAGGAAAGGGGACAGATGTTTCCATTCCTCCCTGGTATTTCACTTCCTGTCCAAGTGTGAGCATTTATACTTTGAACATTTTCTGGAAGTGATAAATTGGTGCTGCTTCACCCTGACTCCTTTGCCAGATTTTTCTAGCAACCAGAGAGCCCTTGACTGGGGTTCCAGATCCATGTAAGAGCAGGATGCTTGTATTTTAGTTATGGGGTGGGGGTGGGGGCCTTACATGTTTTATTAACAATAACTTCACATTACAGGGATCATAAAAATTCACCAGTTATCCGTCTGCTTGTTTTGTTCTTTGAAAGCTTTCTGATCACACAGAAATATCCTTACTGGACACACAGGCCCAGTAAGGTGCTGTACACCCTTCAAAATTGGGAGCCCAATGGGGTGGCTTGAGTTACCCTAGCTCCGGGACTCCCTGGGGGTGTTGTTTCTCACTGGAAGGGGTGGTGCTTCTTGCGACCGCAGCGAGAGTGGTGTATAAGAAATAGCAAGGGTGGGGCGGAAGACCAGGTGTCCAGTCAGGGAAGACTTTGCCATGGTCAGCTTGGATGGACACAGAGGCAGCCCAGAGGCGAGGGCAGTGGAGTGGCAGGTGCCAGCTACAGTTGGGTCTGGCCACACGGAAAGCAGGGCAGGGATGTTGCTCTGACAAGCCCAGTGTACCAGGCTGAGCACCGCAGACTTTGTGACACAATGCAGCAGCTCCTAAACCTAGGTTTCAGGTAAGAAACTGGAATAAACACATTTGCGCAAAGTCGAGACCGAATGATAAACCCGCTCCAAAGATCACAAGGCAAGGAATAGACACAGTTCTGAGAACGTCATGACACTTAAGAAAGGTGAAGTGTTTCTTCCCTGTTTCGTTCACTTCCCTCTGGTTGTTAGGCTGTGGGTGCCTGTCTATCTCTCTCTGGCACGTGCGGCAGCAGACTCTGGCTTTACATCCCCGAAGTCACCAGGAACCGCAAACTGCTCAAAACCAAGAGAGCTGGGGCAGCCAGCTGCCTTTGACAGACTCCTTGGAGGTCTGAGCCCCGTGCTTTGGAGCTCTCAGATGCGTGGCCACCTTTCATTTGTTTCCAGAGGGCACTTCTAATGTCACATTGAGGCAAAGAACATGCACACATCATTTGGGACTGAAGGACACTCTTTGCTAAATCAGGATGTCAACACAGTCTTTTAAAATATGAATTCAGTTTTTGTGACCTCTCTATGCATTTGTGTTGATTCAGAAAGTAGGCCACTGCCTGGTCAGGTTAAAAAGTTGGGCCATGGGCCAGGGATTTAGCTCAGTGGCCTAAACGCCTGCCTGGCAAGCGCGAGGTCATGAGTTTGATCCCCAGTACCGCAAAAAAGAAAAAAAAAATCAGGCTGTGAGTGTTCCTTAATAGGTATTGTTCAAGTGAACATACCTTTGCCTACCTGCCCTTCCTCAGATCTCCCCGAGGCCTGGCTCATCTGCTGCGGGGTGCTGACAGTACAGCATCACAAGGGGAGTGCCAGCATCTCACTGAGGTGTGGGAGAAGGGCCCAGGCCACACCTAATACAAATCTAAGGCTCTCCCAGCCCCACTCCGGGGAGCAAACCCAGGGCGAGACACCCCAGGGCTCCGTGGCTGTGAGGTGAGTGCTCGACCACTGAGCTACACCCAGCCCAGGTAGTTTTTAAAACATTTTTTTTTTTTTTTTTTTTTTGAGAGAGAGAAGGTGTTCCTATGCTCAGGCTGGCCTTGGGATCACTTTGTAGCCCAGGCTGGGTCGCTAGCTTGCAGTGAACCACCTGCCTCAGCCTCCCAAGTGCTGGGATTACCAGAGTGTGCCATCATTCCTGGCTCAGAATTTTTTTTTAGAGCAAGTGTGCAGCCAAATCAAGAGAGAAGTATGGAGATTTTCCACATTGCCCCGCCCCCACACAGCTGCAGCGCCCCGCAGATGGAGCCTTTGGCAGAACTGTGCTGGGGTGGGGTGGGGTGGGGTGGGGTGGGGTGGGGTGGGAGTGGTGTCCACCCTTAGCACCTAAAGCTCCGCCTTTTACCTTGGGCTTCACTCTTAGTGTTGTGCATCTTACAAACTTGAACAAACGTGCCATCATATATCCGCCCTTCAGAGTATTTATAGGATAGTTCCAGCATTTTTTCAGTACTTTCAGTAGTCACCAATATTTTTAAAGTTTCTTACATTTTTGCCGTATTTTGGAGGTGAGGGAAACCCTTACTGCCATTGACCCTAGGCCACCACCTTTGCCAACACTGGTTCTTGTGTTGCAGTGATATTTTTTTTTTTTTTTGTCTTGGTCTTTTCTGGTTCAATTTTGGTTCTGTTATCTTCTAATGTAGCTATATACCTTCCATAGGATCTGAGAGTCAAGAAATTTAAAGTACAGTGGTCTTTGGCCTAAGAAAAGCTTCAGTGTGAGATTTCGGCCCTGAGCATGTGTACACTGCAAGCGTTTGTCACCTATCAGGTCAGTCCTCAGACTTTTCAAACAGTCTTTCTGTGAAGCACTGCGGTCTGCTGTCATTTGTCAGAAGTGAAATGATAGGATTTCTTACCAGGAGTTTTTCTGGTCTCTACCCCCCCCCCCCCCCCCGCGCCCCATGTGCTAAGTACAGAGAAAATCTCTTGAGTATTTGCTGAGGATGAGCAGCTCAGGGTCAGGACAGCCCCATGTTCTGTGGCCTGCTTGCTTGTGACATCTGGGCAGGGGCTGCTCTGCTGCTAGACTGTGGGTGTTTGTTGTCTCCACTGGGCTCTTAGTATATTAGGTGGAGGCTGAGTCCCAGCATGTGCTTGGAAGGATGAATGCTTGATTGAAAAAGGAAACCAGTCACGAGAGAGAGAGAGAGAGAGAGAGAGAGAGAGAGAGAGAGAGAGAGAGAGAGAGGGGAGGGCAGAGAAGAAACACCAGGGCTTCACAGAGTCAAGTGATTAGCTCAATGACTGGCTTGATTCAGGACCTTTTGAGCATTTCTCATTCCAGAGACAGAGAGATCTTTGTTGGTACAAAAATAAGGTTAAGGGTAGAGATGTGGCCAGCTGGACCTTGGTCACGAGTAGAAAGAAAGGGCTCCGGGAGGGATTCGGTAATGCTGCCCGTCACTAAAAGTAGATGGAAGTTTTGTTGTTGTTGTTGTTTAATGTTTGCGATTTCAAAAGATAAATCTCCTTTGGGATTTTGTCACCTAAGCAGGAAGATAACTCTTGGAGGAAACCTGTGTGTGTCTCCTGCAAGATAGAAACCACCTAGCGATTCGACCCTGAAGGTGCCTGTTGTATTGAGCACTGTGCTGAGGCCTTTTGATGTGAAACAAGCATGACTTATTTCTGTGGCTGAGTTTATCTGAGTTTGATATGTTGCTTTACTTCCTCATTCATTCATTCATTCATTCACGGTCTCCCATCGTTCTAGTGTTAGTAGAGCATTCTGAGAAAGAGCCAGGCGTTTGTCAGGTAGTCAGGTGGGAATGGTGAGCTGGGCAGGTACAGCCCCTGCCCTCCGCTGGCCGGGGTGGCCCTTGTGCCACAGACTGCAAGGAGGACATTGATCGACCAGGACAGGACAGCACATTAGCTTGTGCAGGGTGGGGGTGTGGAGGCAGGGCAGGGAGAAAGTCACTTTGAGACTGAGGCCAGAGGCAAAGAATGCAGAGGAGTACAAAATTTAATTTATTCAGATTTAGGGGTACGTTTTTGCAGCCTCCCCCTACTTTGTGCCAGGCAGCCGAGGGCGGTCCAGAATAGCAGCCATGACTTGACGGAAGAAAGGAGCCCACATGGCTGCCACACGGTGGCCCTGGTCTGAGGAGAGGTTTGCACGTCGCCTCCCACAATGGCAGCTGGCCGCTTTGCGACTGTGTGGTCCCCACCAGCCCCTGCCGCATCTGCCGGGTGCGCTGTGTCGGGAGGCGAAGTTGCTGCTCTTGAACGCTTTGACTGGAGTGTTTGGAAATTGTCAAAAGACATCTTGGTAGAGCACCCTGGAATCCCAGTATTCTAGACAGCAAAATTAGGTAGAAATTGATACTCAGCCAGAGAGGGACTGGGCCCTCAAGTCATCACCAAAAAAACAAACCTCAGAGTCGTGGCTGGGGGCGCCTCTGAAGGGAGCCCACCCTCAGGCTGGAGGTAGTAGCAGGCCTGCAGCCTCGCCAGGAGGAACAGCGGCTTCAGACTGTACTGCTGGGCCCAGAGGTGGACCCATCCTCCCGTCCTTTCCAGGATGCCTTTGTCCTTTCCGTGCACCCCTGCAATGGGGCGTGGTTTCCTATCGGATCCCTATTGGCTAAGCGGCTCTACTTGAAGCCCTGTAGGTCAGTTGTAGTCTGACTCACTGGTATCTAAGTGATTTTGCTACCCCAAATCACTCCTGACGAAGGGCCGCGGCAGCCACCTCTCAGGACTCCCCCCATTTCTCAGGAGCTTCCTCTTAATAAACCTCCTGACCTCCTTCGTCCCCTGAAATTCATTCTCTGATATTTGGGGACATGAACTTGGCACATCTGACCTCCAAATAGCAGGTTGAGAATTGTATTTTTCCTGTATCACCAGTACTCTGAGAGGCTGAGGCAAGTGGATTACAAGTTTGAGCCCAGCCTGGACAGTGTAGTGAGACCTCATCTCAATAAAAAATTTAAAAAGGGCTGGAGGTGTATATAGGTTAGTGCCAAGGCCTTGGGTTCAATCCCCAGGACTGTAACCAATCAGTCAGTCAGTCAGTTGGCCTCCAAGGAACAGCTATAATTTTTGGCCTCAGAAGTGTGAAGCCCCCAAGTGACCTTTGCTTCCCATAATCCTCCTTCCTGTCTTCTGCATTGCTGCAGTCTTTATAGCCCCTAAGCTT
Source organism: Hydrochoerus hydrochaeris (assembly GCA_004027455.1). Taxonomy (NCBI): domain Eukaryota; kingdom Metazoa; phylum Chordata; class Mammalia; order Rodentia; family Hydrochaeridae; genus Hydrochoerus; species Hydrochoerus hydrochaeris. The sequence continues at coordinate 27,237 of PVLA01006000.1, forward strand.
CACTTTTCTATCCTACTAAACCTTTGTAGCCCAGTGTGCAGGGCATGGGCTCAGTCCCTAGTACCACCAAAACAAAAAGAGGAAGAAAAAGGTAGAGGGAGTCCTTTTTTAAATCACTATATTAATGTTGTTCTTTTTCTTTTTTAAAATAATTTTTTTGGTGTACACCTACAATCCCAGCAGGAGGCTGCAGCAGGGAGATCACCGTGGGCTCGAGACCAGCCCAAGCTACATAGTGAATTCAAGGCCAGCCCACATGACAGGATGAGACCTTTTCTCTAAAAACAAACAAAAAATTTTATTCTGCAGAATAAAATATAGGAGGGGAGCACAGTTTATAGACCTAGCTATGAGCTATTCATGTATGTATGTGTGTATGTATGTGTGTATGTATTTATGTATTTGGTAGCATTGGAGAGTGAATTCAGAACCTTCACATGGAACTACATCCCCAGCCCTTTCTTTCTTTTTTTTTTTTTTTTTGAGACCGGGTCTCATTAAGTTACTAAGTTAACTGGACTGGCCCTAACTTGTGACCCTCCTGCCTCAGCCTCCTGGAGTGTGAGTACTCATGCACTCAGTACCCGGCGTTGGGATTTGTATGGACCTTTAACATGTAGCCCCGCCCATCTATTCCTGTAATATACATTACTCCAAATTTGGTGGTTAATATTTTCTTCTGTTCCTCTTTTATAGAATGTCTTGAAAGGTCGCATGTATGCTCATTTTTGAAGACAGTGCAGTGTTAGGCTGTCAGCATCCACTAACAGAGAACAGGAGATAGAGCAGAAAGCTGTTTATACATAAATGGTTTGATTGTATGCTTTTAAGCAGAAGAAAGTACTGGCTTCAAAGTGCTTCCCAAGAAAACAAAAGCCTTCTTTCTGTTTCAAGAAAAACCTTAACCAGATCTATTAGAAAGATAAGGTTTTTATAAAGCAGCCTACTACAAACAGACCTGCAGTACCCACAACACTGGTTCAGCCCAGTAACTGTCCCAGGATACCTGGGAGGCTTATTTGATCATGATGATACCATTCCAGTGGTGTGAGAGCTTGAATTTTCCTTGTGTAAGGCCGTGCCAGTATGCAGTTGGGGTGAATTCTTGACTTAGTATTACTGTAATCATTCAGAACATTGAACTTGATCCTGTTAGCAAATAACCTCTTGAGCAAACTGGTCTTGCATTTGCTTTTTTTCTCTGCTGTGATAGGTGTTGTTTTATGCTCTATATTTTCTTCTTTCTCCCCCAGATCTCCTGATTCTCTGTTCAAAGTCGGAATATGAGGTTCTGGGTGTCATTTGACTGTTGTCACAATGACCCATGACTCAAAGATTCACAGACTTTGACTCCTTGTCAGATGATTCTGCAGGCATCTTGCATTTTAACTCATCTGTTTTGAGCTTCCATATTGTTTCTCTGCTAACTAGTATCTTTGGGTAACACTGTGCGCTTTGGAAACTGTTCTCCAGAGTGCAGACAGGTTGTTTTAGCTTTCCTTGTTTGTGCTGTAGCACAATCCCGCAGAGTTTTCAGCCTCCATGGGACCTTCCTGGGGAGCGGGGAATGAGCACATCTCCATTACTGTGTGGAAATTTACGTGTAAGAGTCTGTTGATCCACAACACTGGGTTGGTGAGGTGGGGAAACATTTGTATATCATTTCATCTTTATATTTCATATCATTCATGCCTAAGGTTTTATTCCCAAAGCAGTTCATTTTTGCAGAAGTCAACAGGAAACTTTTCTTCTTCCAGTTGAGTCTTTGGCCAAAACTTTAATATATTTTGCAGTCATTTTTGTCACTGCCATAACTGTACATCCTTGACCCAAGCAGAGCCCTTTTAACATCTTATTCAGATTTCCAATTGCAATCTTTACTGACATGGAATGTAGATAAAACAATACTTTCTGTATATTTCAGTGTTCTTTACATTTGCATTTTTACCCATTTGAAGGATCCCCTAAGAACTCCCATTTAATCAGTCTGAAAAGCCGGGCTGTCTGAATCCACAATAATTTTACTATACGTTTCCATAATACAGTGCTCTCAGTCGCTTAAAAAGGTGGTGGGGGCGCTAGACAAAGCAAACCATTCCCAATTGTTTAAGAAACCCTGGAGGTCCTCCCTCGCCAGCTTGCCTGGAACACGCTCTGACGGAGACCCGCCTTGCTTTCTCCCGGCCACACTGGAGAAGGCGCCCGTGAAGGTGCTGCACGCTCAGCGCAGGTGGCCGGAGGCTGCGGTCCAGGAATCCCTCAGATTCTAGGTCCTCTGTGTGCACAGAATCATGGGCTGCCTAAGTGAGGGCTCCCGCTGAATCTTCTTCCTGGGGTCTGCTGTGCCGAGCACCTGGCCCTTGACAGCCGACTTCTCTTCCCATGTCTCTCAGCGCATCCTGTATCCTGGGATACCCTGGTCTCGCTGTCCGTGGCGATCTCTGTTCCTAGGTACACTCGTCACCTCTGCCAGCAGGAAACAGGGTGACCACGGTAGCTGCTGTGCTGCACATGAGGCAGGAAGGGGAGGAGACGATGCAGCCAGGTGTGAGTTTGTGGAGCAGCCAGTGTGGGCCTGTGGTTTGGGGCTGGGGGCTTTTATGCAGCGCTGGGTCAGCATCATGAAGGGCGATCTGGGAGATAATTCGCACTGTTTGCCAGGCTCTCTGTTTCGGGGCCAGGTTAGCATGCAAGCTGTGCGAGTCCGCCTGAAGTTTAGAGATCCTCTGCCTGCTTCATACCGCTGCCCCTTAGGGGTCAGCAGAGGAAAGACTCCGGCTCACGCCATAGGCCTGCTGTATTCTTTCAGCACCATAGGAAATTTTTTTTTGCAGTTTCCCAAAAGGAGAAAAGGCATCGTGACCCTGACGAGTACCTTTGTAGTCTGCAGCTGCACTTTTCCTTAAAAGTATAATTTTAAACTTATGCTTTTCCTTGTCTCCTTTCTGCCCATCTTTCTTCTGCCCAGCCTCACTTTGAGGGAAGAACCTTGGGCTCATGCTGTGGGGTGGGGAAATGTGGCTAGCGATTTAGGGAAGTTCTCTTCTGATTGCTTTCCATTTCCCAGCGAAGCAGGAGGCACTGTCATCAGCCCAGAGGAGAAGCTGGAGATGTGAGTGGAGTGGAGATTATAAAATCATCCCCTAGGAACCTGAGAGGAATTACGTCGGGGCCTGTGGGTAGCTTGCTGGGAAGCACTGAGCCTCTCCTTGAGGCACTGGAGTGTAGCTCAGTGGTAGAGTGTGTGTTTGACACACCCAAGGCCCAGGAGTTGATCCGTAGCAACACATATGCACACATGCACACGTGTACACACACATGCACGTCACGCATTTCCTTGAGGTCAAGAGCCATGAATGTAAGGTGAAACCAGGCGGCAGTTATGGGCCTCTAAGATTTGGCCGGGTAGATGCATGGAAGTGAGAGGCAAAGGAGCTGGAAGTGACAGGGGGACAAGTATGAGGTGGCCCCAGGGGGTCCATCAGCAGGGCACAGAGCCACCTCCAGGATGGAGGCAGTAAGAAGACTGGGGAATGATGGGTATCCTCTCTAACGTGACTGACCAGAGAGTGAAATCAGGGTCCTGGAGGGCCCTGGACAGCTAGGACAGCGAGAGAGCAGGAAACCCTGCTGTCCAGGGCCCCCCATAGGCTGCGGTGCTGACTCAGCGTCTGGAGCCGCAGCCCAGACGGGCAGGTTGGCAGCATCTGCAGACGGTTCTGTGGTCACACCTGGAGGCAGAAGAGCTGCCACTGTCTGGGAGGGGCCAGGGATGCCACTGGCCACCCCGCTGTGCACAGGACATGAAGTGCCCAGCAGATGGGATTATCTGGCCCTAACCTTATGCCTGATGGGGAAACCCTGGTGTAGGGTGTGGGAATATGTGACTGGGGTATTGGAGAGGAGAAAGTAAACAAGAAAGCAGGATTTTAGGTTTATTGTCTGACTAAATGAAATCCCTGGGACTTGAAACCAGAGTGGCACTCAGGAGGAGGATAGACAGCCCTGGGTTAGAGGAAGTTAATTTGCTGTGAGTGGAGTCACTTTCTTTTTTTGGAACTGATTGTCTAGTGTTAAACTTCATAATCCTGAATTAGAATTAATAATCTAAGAGCTACATGTTCGGGTCCGCTAAAGAGTGGTGGACTATTTAAAAATAGAAGGCACTTATTTATTAACCAGCTTTGGTGTAACTAAGTCAAATCCATTTTAAGTAGATTGCCTAAAGCCCATTTAGGGATTTGGTTGGTTATTCTGCTCAGAATTCTTAACGTTAAACACTTGGCATAGTTCTTTTTAAAAAGATTTTTTTCTCTTGCATTACTGGAGATTGGCCTTCGTACTGAGTTACATTCTCAAGTCCCTTAAACACTTTTAATTAGAGGCAGGGTCTGACCAAGTTGTCTCTGCTAGGCTCAAATTTGAAATCCTCCTGCCTCAGCCTCTCAGTGCTAGGATTACAGGCATGCACCACCACACCTTGGTTAGTTTTAACAACTCAAGGCAATAGCTCTTTGCAGTCAGGCCTTGAGCCTGGGATCTAGTTTAGGAAAACCTTTGAAAAACTTTGATTTGTGAACTTAAGAGACTGCCTACCCTTGCAGAGAGAAAACCCGTCAAAAGTGCATGAAGCATCTCAGAGTTGCAAAACAGCTGGCTTCCCGGAGTAAGCTGGTTAACTGCTCTGTCTTTGTGCTTTGTCCCTCCTTCTGAACTCTAGGGCCCCACAGGCTGCTTCTCCGCCTTCCCACAATAGCAAGGAGCAGTTTTTGTTTGCTTCTGGCCTGAAAGAAGGGTTTGTTTTGAGGTTTGGACCACAAATAATAATCCATTGTTCCCTAGAATAATAATCCACCCTCTTTTAGCAGAAAAAAATCTGCTGGCCACAGTGTGGCTATGAGTTGATTTAGAATAGCCCGAAGTGCTTGTCGTGCCCAGAGAATAAACATTTGGAGGACAGTTGGGAGGAGAGGCGAGAGTGCGCTGGGCCCGCTGGGCCAGTGGGGTCCTCAAGATGGCAGTTCTGAAAGTGACCCTCAGTCCCCGGTGACAATGCTCTTCTTATTTTGCTCCTCAGTTACATTCTAAAAATAACTGGAACACTGCAGGTAGTTATCCAGAGGACATTGCAACACATACCTTCTTTTGAAGATGGGTGTTTGAAGTTAACATTTTCAGGCCAAATAAGTTTTCTTTCCGGTCTTTATTCAGTCCCTGATAGTCACTCTTTGGAGTGAAAACTCGTATTTTAGCTGCAATCCGTAAGATTTTCTGCAGTTGGTTCTAGCCAGGTGTGGTGGCGCATTCCTGAAAGCCTGGCACTTGGGAGGCTGAGAGAGGCAGGAGAATCTTGTGCAAGTTCAAGACCAGCCAGGGCTACAAAGTGAGCCCAAGGCCAGCCTGAATTGCGTGGTGAGACCCTATCTCAAAAAAACAAAACAAAACAAAAAACCAGAGAATTTCTGCAGTTGATTCTGATTACAGATCTTCCCAAAAATTTTTTTTTAAAAAAGCTTTTTTTGTACTACAAATGATAGATCCTTTGATGATGCTCTCATGGGGTTTGGCTCATCGGAGATACTCGGGGGAGGTTCAGACCTGGCTGATGTGTGGTCCCTGCCCTTAGGCACGGACATGCGTGTGCTGAGTAACACAGGGCAGCCTGGTATGCAACAGTTCACTCATCAGCGCAAACATTCTCCGCAGTTTCCTGTAAGCCCTTTATAGGAAAAGGATCAGTTGGATAATGAACATGGCCTTAGCATGAAGGAGGATCTTGGAATAATTTAACTACTTTAAATGTAACAGATGAGAAAAGTTTTACAATGGCAACTGCAGGGAATCAAGTGAAGATGAGAACTGTTTAAAGAAATAAAAGCAGAGCCTCCCATCATTCAAAGTAGACGGTCAGGGAAGCAGCCAGGGAGTCCTTCAGTAGGTGAGTGGATACACTGGAGCATCTATACAATTAAATAATATTCATCAATGAAAAGAAATGGAGCCAGGCGTGGTGGTGCACGCCTGGAATCCCAGGAATCCTTGGAAGCTGAGGAAGGAAGATCTCAGGTTTGAGCCCAGCCTGAGCAATTTAGCAATTTAATGAAAAACTGTCTCTAAATTAAAAAGGGCTGGGGGTGGAGTGCAGTGCAAAGGCCCTGGGCTCAGTCCCCAGCAAATAAAGAGAGATTTCTCACCACAAAACCATAGAGGAGACTTAGGCGAGTATTGCAAATGAGAGAAGCCAATCTGAAGCTGCTACTAATGTAAAATTCCAACATATAACATTGTGAAGGAGACAGAAATACATAGGAAAAGGCAGTGGCTGCCGAGGGCTTGTGGGGCAGGTAGGGAAGAGTGAATGAGAGATGTGTCAGGCGTCTAGGCCAGTAGTTATTCTGAGACACTGTGACGTGTCATTGTACTCATGTGTCAAAGCCATGGTATGGAAACATGAAGGGGGAGCCTTGATGTAAACTGTGGCCTTTGGTTCATGTAATATTTGCTCATCAGTGGAGATAAATGTACCACACTGGTGTCAGATGCGAAAAGTGGAAACTGGGAGAAGGGGTTTGAAGAAGTTTATGGGGACCCTCAGCTTTCCACTTAATGTTTCTGTCAACCTAAAACTTTAATTTAAGAAACACAGCATCATAGCTAAACTAATAACAATATCTGCCTCCCCCAGCCCCACGCCCAGTTCTGGGGATTGAACCCAGGGCCCCCACACTGAGCCACATCCTAGCCCATTTTAAATTTTGAGACAAGGTCTCACTAAATCATGAAATTGCCCGGGCCAGTCTCAAGTTTGAGTTCCTTCTGCCTCAGCCTCCCAGAGTGCTGTGATTACAGGTGTCTGTCACCAGGCCCAGCAGAAAAATATCTATTTAGTAAAGCCCCAAAGCAGTAGAACTTCTGGAATACGTTGCCAGAAATGTACAGTAGAACAGCAGCAGGTGGCTTTGTATAGCTAGTAGCTTTATCTCCCCTGATGAGCACGAACAGTAGTATTCAGGCTAAGTCTTCTTGGAACTGTGTCTGTTCTTCCCTCTGCAGTGACAGCGGGGGTGTCGGCCTTGGAGGTGTATACACCAAAAGAGATCTTCGTGACCAACGGGACGCAAGGGAAGCTGACATGCACGTTCAAGTCCAGTAACACGACGGGCAAGCAGACCTCCGTCTCCTGGAGCTTCCAGCCCGAGGGATCCGACGCCACCGTGTCGGTAGGAACCAGGGATGCGCGGCTGCTCTCGGCAGACCCTGCCTCACGGGCTTCTCTCCTGCTGCCGTGGTCGGTGCTCTGGTCTCCGTCTTCCCCTCCCAGAGCGAGTGCCTCTGTCACTGTCCTGGACTGCAGGGCTCTTCTCCTGCCTCACGCGCTCCAGGAGGAAATAAGTCCAGCATCTCTAACGCATAGCTTCTTTCCTGCTCCTTGCTGCTCTCCCAGTTCCTGTTTATCATCAACCCTCACCACTTTCGTTGCTGGTGTCTTGAGACAGGCTCTTGTTGTGTAGTTTAGGCTGCTTTTGGATTCACTGTGTACTCAGGCTGGCCTCAAACTCATGGCGATCCTCCTGCCTCAGTCTCCCATCTGTCAAATTCTATCTTGAGATGGATCCTTTCCACACTGTCCCTCACCGACTGCTTGTTCTAGTCATAACTTATCCTGTAACTTTCCACTGTTCATTTGCTCCTTTTTTATTTCTATTTCTTTTGTGTATTTCTAATTTTCTTAATAAATATGTGTGCTCCCACCTGGTTTAACTATGAGTTTCTTGTTTTAGCAGTGCTTCCTGAGAGTTTGCCATGCACTGGGTATTGAAGTTCTTCAATAAAGGCCACCAGCCCAGTCTTTTCTGTCACCCATGCTCTCATGGTTTGCAAGGGAAAAGATTTCACACAGGACACATAATTTATAGGATTATTTTATAATACTCACCCAGAAAGTCAAGTGCAGAGGAGTGTAAGAGTCCTGCCCGTGTGCTAGAGACCCAAAGAATCCGGCCAAGGGCCCGAATCTCCGGCAATGTCTCATGCAAGTCCATGTCAAGGATCCGCACCAGGGAAGGCCCAAAGGTCAGCGGTGAAAGCTAGAAACTCAGCGACAGCAGGCGAGGGATCTGTGCCAGCAGGCTGGGGGTCTGCACTGGAGCCAGGAAGCGATGGTCAGGATGAAGACCAGAGCTCCCCTACAGAGAGCCACCACCAAGCCTGGTGACGGCAGGGACCCGAGCTGCTCTGCCAGTGAGAACAGAGGAGCTCGAATCAGGAAAGCCAGTGTGAGAAGCTTCTCCAGGAGGATCAGCAAGCAGCACACCGCCTTCTCCTCCCGTTCTCTCTCTGTGCCGTTAGCAGCAACCCTCAGGTGGACCTTCCACACCCAGCACCTCTCTGGCTTAGCTCGGCTCAACTCTGGCTCAGCTCAGCTCGGCTCAGTGATCCAAGTTGCCCCTGAGTTAATCCACCTCCGCCATGGAGTGAAGAAGAGGAAGCTTGATGCCCAGATGGCTCCAGAGCAAGAAGACACTGCTGATGAGCTGAGAGAAGGGCCCAGCAGCGGCCAGCTGGGTGTGGGCGATGCCCTGGGGAGCTGTTAACACATACTGAGGACGCTTGTCCCTGAGACGGAGACAGTAAGGTCTCCCCCGTGGGTGTGGAGAGGAGGAGGAGGACAGCAAGATGTATAAGACGCATGCTCAGGGTGCTGTTCAGCTCTGCCAGGCTGCTGTGTGCAGTTTCCCGTGCTCCCACTGTCCTGTCTGCATGGCCTTCTGTATTGGCAGCTGCTTTTTTTTTTAATGTTAAAATTTAGGCTGGGTATGGTGGTACATGCTTATAATCCCAGCACTTGGGAGGCTGAGGCAGGAGGATCACTGTGAGTTCGAGATCAGCCTAGGCTACATAGGGAGTTTAAGTCCAACCTGAAATACACAACAACACCTTGTCTCAAACTACCCCCTGCCACAAAATTTTTTTAAAATTTAAATTGGTATCTGTTTGCAATGAGTGATTACATTCATCATAGGAAATAGTACATGTACATAACATACCCTAATTCTTTTTTCACCCCTGAAACCCCCCTTCCCCTCTATCTCTTGATTCCCTTCCCATTTGCAAAAGATCTATCGCTGTTTGTATTATCTTTTATTTTTTTCTTTAAACTATTTATACTTTGGGTTTCTTGGGTATATGTTTGCTATTTTTTTTTGTTTGACAGGGTCTCACCAGGCAGTGCAGGCTGGCCTTGAATTCACTATGTAGCCCAAGCTGTCTTCAAACTTGTGGCAGTCCCTCCTGCCTCAGCCTCCCAAGTGCTGGGATTATAGGCATAGGTCATCACACCCAGCCCCAAATTGAAATGCTTGTGGGAGGTGAGGATCAGGTCAGATGAGGTCATGAGGGCGGCCCACGGTGGCACTGACAGCTTCTCAGGCAGAAGGAGAGGGCACTCACATGCTTGCTGTGCCTCGCCAGGCTGTGCCCTTTACCGTGTAGCGACACACAGGCACTCACCACATGCCAAGCGGGCTGGTACCAGCTCTCAGGCCTCCCATCCTTCTGAGCCACAAGCTAAATAAGCTGCTCTGCTTTAGAAGTTACTCAGTCTCACCACTGCATTAATGTGACTGTTAATCCAGATGTGAGGTCGGCTTCCTTAGCCTAAGGAACACCTGGCTGGGTTGCAGAGCTGTTGGAGGTGTGTTGGGCTGGGAAATGGAGGTGGACCTCGTCCTCTCTGCAGTTCCTCCCCGCTCTGCTTCCTACTGGCCATGAACTCAGCAGCTGTGCCCCGCTCTGCCCTTCTTTCCTGCTGTCTGTGCTCCAGAGCCTCTTGCCTCAGCCTCCTGAAAGCTGGAATGACAGGGATTCGCCACCATGCCTGGCCCTGAAGAGAATGTTTACTGCCACTAAGCTTTAGGGGATATATATATATATTTTTTTTTGTACTGGGGATTTGAACTCATGACCTTGCACTTGCGAAGCAGGTGCTTGTGCTGCTGAGCTAAATCCCCAGCCTATATTTAACCTTATTTTAGAAAGAAGGCTTTTGGATATTTAACACTGTATATCTGCAGTTTATATATGAAGGGTAAGATTTTTCTGAAACCTTCTGTCTTGTTTACTTTTCTCTTGTTGCAGAGACAAAATACCTGATACCAAAATGAAGGAAAGAAAGGTTTATTTAGCTCACAGTTTGTGGAGTTTCAGTCCCTAATCAGCTGGCTCCAAGGCAGGGTGGTGTGGCACAGGGGCAACAGTTCTAGATGGCAGAAGACAGTAAAAGCAGCAAGGACAGGAAGGAGGCAAAGCAAGTCTCTTCTCCCTTGTGTTTTAAGCAGGGTACCAGCCCCTCAGGACTGGAGTAGGAATCCCAGTCTCCATGTCCTCCTCTTGCTCAGGCTCAGGATGTTCACAAAGTGAGGCCCCTGGCTCCCTGCTGAGTCATTTAGTTAAACTTCTTAAATTGACACAAGATAGCAACCATTACACCTTCCCACCTTCCAGTTAAGAACTTGCCCTCTGGCTGGGCATGGACAGCATCCCTGTCATCCTAGCCCTGGGGAAGCTGAGGCAGAAGGATTGCTTTAAGTTGGCAGCTGAGACCAGCCTGGGCTACAGAATGAATAGCCTGAACTACATAGGGAGACTCTGTCTCAAGAGGGGGAGGAGAATTTACCCTTTGCCATTCCTGAGGGAACTCGGGGTCTCCTCTGAGGAAACTTGGAGCAACTAGAATAAAAACATCTTTCTGTTTGGCCTAAACGGCTTCATGCTCATATGTGATGTTATCGAAGCCGTGTGCTTCTGTTGCAGTAAGTGTCCCAGGGAAGAGTTCTGTTACTCTGGGGCAGAACGCACCACCTATCTCCACATTTCCGAGTGGACCCGTGTCCCCGGAGATTATACCAAGGGAGGAGCTCTGAGTGTTGTGACTGGGAGGACAGGATGGTGAGAGAAGGTCAGGGGTTTCCCATGGGTTTAACTTCCTCGCCTCGCCGGGTCCTGTTGGTAGGATCTGGGGTGAGCTGGGGTGCGGAAGGCATGTGCGAGAAGCCCTGCAGAGCCACCAGCCGGGAAAGCAGGGCGGGGCGCACACCTTGCTCCGTGGTGGGGGGAGCATCTCTGGCTCCCACCTGACTGCCAAGAACGAGCTGCGAGCCCCACGGGTGTTCCCAGCTGCTCCTCTGCACCTCCGCGTTAGCCTGGTGACCCTTAGCTCCCACATGGCATTATGGATAGAGGCTCTTCTTCAGATATCAGGACCCATTGCATAAGACGAGCAGGCAGCCTTCTGTTTCTGTTCTATTTCTGGTTCGTTCCAACCTGGAATAGCACAGGGGCTCTTTCTGGTGCATGGAACCGGGTCCGGGTGTCTGCCACGGAGCTCGCTTGTCTGCTCTCTTTGCCTTCCCTGCACCTCCTTTTAGAGTGGTTGTATCATTTCGGGGACCAGTCCTACCGTCTTCCCCTCGGTCTCCTGCTGTTTCCCTTCCACTCCCTAGAAATCAGCACATTGGCTGACAGTTCCTGCTTGGTGTTCACACCTAGACCGCACCGCCCTCCTGCTCTGGTGTGCTTTAGGAACCAGTGTTCATTCTGAGCCTGGACTTGGTGCGGTAACACGTGCTTGTCTACTTCTGTTTTTTCTTTTTAAAATTTTTTTTTTTTAATTTTGTGGTCCAGTCCTGTAGCCATCCGGTGGATGCGTGTGCTCTTAAAATAGTTCTTCCCTGCCTTTTGGTCTCGCTTTGTTAGTGACGCTTGCTTGGACATCAAAGCTTCTCACAGCGCGGTATCAGCATATCGTTTGGCTTTATTTCTGTTCTTTCATGAGATCACTTCCAGTCCAGTGGAAAATGATGGTGCTTTGTTCTTTTACTTCTAAACTCTTGCCATTTAATGTTTACCCCATCTTTGCCTCCTGATTTCTCTATAATACTTTTTAAATTTTTATTATAAAAAGAAGGAAAAATAAACAATTTCAAAACAAGGTAATAAAAGAGTAACAATAATTAATACACTGTGTATTTGTTACCTTCAGAGTAGTTGCTCAGGTTATAAGATACAGGCATGAGATATTGTCCAAACAATATTAGCATGAACTTTCCTTTTAGTGAACTAAGAGAAACCAGCAGTGTATCTATCTTAGCTATCATATATATGTTTTTTCTCCCCATTTCCCTTCCTTCTTTTCCTCTTTCTCCCATTGTAGTCTCTCTTTTCTTTTGAACAGTGTCTTCTCAATTCACAATATCTATTGTACGTTTTTGGTTTAGTTACTTGTTCATCTTCTCGTACGAGTGAGACTATATGATGTTTACACATGTGATCTGATTTACTTCACATATGAGTATGGTCTTGAGTTGCATCCATTTACCTATAAAAGTCTCAAGTTTATCCTTTATGGCTGAGTAGTACTTCATTATATTAAACAAACACATCTTTTTTTTTTTATCCATTTCTCAGTTGATGGGCATTTGGGTTATTTCCAAGATTTAGCTGTTATAAATTGTGCTGCTATAAACATGGATGCACATACATCACTATGGTATGATCTTTTTAATTTTTCTGGGAAAATACCCTGAAGAGGAATAGCTGGGTCAAATGGGACCAATAATCCTAGTTTATTGAGGAATCTCCACACTGATTTTCACAATGGTTGCCCCAGTCTACACTCCCACCAACAGCAGAACCCGCCTTTTTCCTCACAGCCCCACCAGCGTTGTTTTTAGTTGATTTCTTGATGATGGCTGTTCTTTCTGGGATAAGATGGAATCTCAGTGTTTTAATTTGCATCTCTCGGATGACCAATGGTGTTGAATATTTTTTCGTATATTTGCCATTTGTATTTCTTCATCTGAGACGCGTGTATTCATCTCAGATGTCCATTTTTGGATTGGGTCTTTGAATTTGGGAGGGGAGCTTGATTTTTTTTCTTTAATGTTTTATATGTTCTAGATGTAAGTCCTTTGTCTGAGGGACAACTAGCTATAATTCTGTCCTGTTCAGTGGGTTGTCTTTTCACTCTGTTGGTGATTTCTTTTGTTGTGCAAAAGCCTTTTAGTAAGGTGAGATCCTATTTGTTCATTCTTTCTAGCATTTCCTTTCTAGTATTTGTGGTCTAGGTTTTGTTGATGAAGTCTTTCTTACCTTTGTATCTTCAAGAGTTCTACCTATTTTCTTTTCCAGTAGATTTAGTGTTTCTGTTCTAATATTTAGATCCTTGATCCATTTTGACTTTAGTGCATGATGATAGTCATGGGTCTGGTTTTAGTCTTTGTCATGTGGAAAGCCAGTTTTTTGCAGCAATATTTATTAAAGAGGCTATTTTTCTTCTAGTGAACTTTTGGCCTCTTTGTTAAGGTGGCTGATTATGTTTGGCATTGCTTCTCTATCTTCTATTCTGTTCCACTGATCCTTAAGTCTTTTTTTTTTCCTTTACCATGCTGATTTTATCACAGTTGCTTTGTAGTATAATTTCAAATCAGAGATTATGATGTTTCCTGTCTTGCCTTTGTTGCCCTAAATTGCCTTTGCTATTCTAGGTGTCTTTTGGTTCCAAATGAATTTTAGTAGTGTTTTCTTTGTGTCTGTGAGGTATGTTAGTGCTATTTTGATTGAAATTGCATTAAATCTGTATAATAGTTTTGGGAATATGGCCATTTTTACTATGTTGGTTCTTCCTAGCCATGAGCAAGGGATATAATACCTCTCTTAAAAAAATATTCCCCCCCCCCCTTATAATTTACTACCTTATTATCTGGACAATCTTACAATACAGATCCCTTCATATGGCATCCCCACCTTCACCCCCTTATCCTGAATAGAAGTGTTTTGAGAGATGATAAACCTGTCTTCCATCTTTGTATCAATCACGGCTAAAATAGTGGAGAGAACTTAATAAATGCTGATTGATAAGAAAACATAGTTTTAGCTGGTTGTGGTGGTGTATACCTATAATCCCAGCACTTAGGAGGCTGAGGCAGGAGGATTGTTGCAAGTTCAAGACCAGCTTGAACTACATAGTGAGACCTTGTCTTAAAAAGACAAAAAAAAAAAAGGAAGAAAGAAAGAAAGAAAGAAAGAAAGAAAAGAAAAGAAAAGAAAAGAAAAAAATGACCTTTTTGTGAATCTTGGTTCCTATCACTTTCTGGTTTGACCAAGGTATTTGTCAATTCAGCTTAACAAATGTGATTCCTGCTGTGACATCCTGTGGGCTGAGACACACTGAGATGCACCTAGCCCGTGTCCTATCTGCACGTCCCCCAGCCTAATGCAGGAGGCCAATGGGGAGAGCCACGTGCAGGACAGCGTGGGACAGCATCGTATAGTGATCACTGCTGGTTTGGAAATGCACGAGAGGAGGTATCTACAGGTGGAGTGGAAAAGGAAGGCAGAGACTACATGATGAAAAGGATTGGTTCGCTAGGTTGGGAATTTATTGTTCGTTTCCTGGCAAGGAAGCGAGGCTGAAGGACTTTAAGCAGCAAGACACAAGGGGAGTTAATCAGTGGAGATCGCACACCCCGTTAGCTTAGAATCGCTGCTGGGCTTGAATTCCATCCCTGTCACTGAGGTTGTCTGGGCCTAGGTTTCCTCCTTTGTGAACAGCAGGCCCTGCAGGATGGCCATGGGAGTGAGCGCTGTTGAGAGATGCTCTCACGTAGGTCCTTCACAACTCTGCACATCTTGCAAGCAGAAGCCCTGGCTGCTTTTGTTCTGGACTTTCTTTGTGAAATCACCAGCATTGATCTACTATAGTAAATATACCATGTGTCCTCAGAGCAAAAGGGAGACCTGCCTTCTGGCTGCCATTGAGTTGTCGGCCAGCCCCAGCGGTGTGCACCGTTAGCCCCAGCTGCTCAGGAGGTTGAAGCAGGAGGATTTGTTTTGAGTCCAGCAAAAGCATTATACAAACAGATATTTAGGTCGCCTGAGCTTGGAGCTCTCAGCAGTGAGGCAATGTAGAGACAACATCCACCTGAGCCACTCTAGGCCCTCCCTGGGTACTTGGAAGGCAAAAGGAGCAGGGAATAAAGTGTCCCTGCTGTATCATAAGTAATAAGTCCTTTGTCCCTAGTTCTTCTACAGGGGAATGAAGACTTTGTGGGATCTTGGATAGTTTGCAAGTAGGGAAAAATCTCAGGCACTTCACAGTGCCTGATAATCACTTATGAGGTTATGTTAAATATAGAGTATATATATCGGTTAACTGGTTGTAATAATCCTTACTTTAAGAATGCTTGTCCATGGTCACTGAGGCATTGTGGGAGATGAATTGATACCAGAGAAGACACCAGAGTCCAAGATGCTGAGGGCATGAAATCGGGTGGTGTTAGTGGGAATTGAGTAGAGATGACAGAAAATGGAGTATTTGTGAGTCAGACTGACATATTCAGCTGAAGGAGTACTCCAGTATTTATGGCTCGGGGAGCAGCTCTCTGAGCCATTTCTGTGTTGCTTGAACAAGATGCCACAGGCTAGGTAATTTACCGAGAACAGAAATTGTTTCTTAGAGGTGCAGCTGGAAAGTCGTAAGATCAAGACTCTGACATCTGAAAGGGGCCTTCTTCTGTGCCCTTAGAAAGAGGGCAGAAGACAGCCAGCTCCCTTTGCCCAACCCTCACAGCCTCAGCATCTCCCGTGCATTCTCGATACCTCACACGGCTACAGTGTGTGTTGAGTTTCAGCGCAGATTTGGGAGAGGAAAATGTTCAAGCAGTCGCAGCAGCCGTCAGCCAGGAGGAGGTTGATGGGCAGAAGATGAAACACACAGGAGAAGGCGACAGGCTTGGGGGGCAGGGGCTGTCAGGTGTAAAATGTAGGCAGTTGGGTGAGAAGTCTTTAACAAGGTCACTAAATACCAGTGGCCATTACAGCATGCGGATGGATGAGGTTGCACTGTGGTTTTTAGTACACTCACAGCATCCGGAAAATATTCCAATTTAAGTGCTAGCGGAACTGGTTTCTACCCTGCCGTCGCCCATCTGGGACTGAGAACAGAACCATCATTTCTCCAGCAGAGGAGCTTGGATGACAGCCAAGTGTGAGGATGGATCCCCTCCCACTCAGCCTTACCAATTACTTCCCTGGCGCTGGATTTAAGGCTCACTTTGCTAAAAGCAGATCTGAGGGGACAGGGAAGAGCCAAGTGACTAATGCTGAGCCTTCGGAGGCAAAAAAAAGGGTTTTGTGCTTCCTGGGACTCAGTGGAGGGGGAAGCTCACGTGCACGTGATGTGAGACCGTGTCTCTGCCTGCCTCTGTGTCGCTGTCTCCGTGGGCAGCTGTGAGCATTTGGATTCGCCACGCTCCAGCCTCGCGTTGTCAATTTTGAAGAGTCAGGTGGGCCTTGTTTTGACTCAGGGTCTATCACGTGCCAGGATCTTGGGACAATCCATATATATATTTTTTATCACTTATAATAAAAATAAAGTTGGCCATAATTCTATCAGTGGGATACTGAGAGACTTAGAGATGATATACAAATCTGTTTCTTCAACTGAAATGTGGCACGATTGAACCTTGGGGATCCCCAAACCTCAGTCGGCCCTAGATCCCACATCCTGAGATGTGTGACTGGCCTTTCTTTCCCGTGCAGTCTTTTTGTCTTTAAAGAACCTTCCTCAGCAGACCTGCCTCTGCCTCTGATAATAACTCCAGTGTTCTCATTTTCTAATTGCAGTTTTTCCACTACTCCCAAGGGGAAGTGTACCTTGGGAATTACCCACCATTTAAGGACAGGATCAGCTGGGCTGGGGACCTCAACAAGAAAGATGCATCCATCAACATAGAAAATATACAATCTATACACAACGGCACCTACATCTGTGATGTCAAAAACCCTCCTGACATCGTTGCCCGGCCTGGACACATTAGGCTCTATGTGGTGGAAAAAGGTACTTCCTTCAGTAACTCGCAATAGTGAGGTGCAGTCCCCTCACCTGACGGCCAGTTGGGTTACAAGAGCAACATTTGCAGGTGTGTTCGGGGTGAGGCGTCTCGCTGTGCAGTTGTGCTCCCTGTTTCCGTGGATCTGTGGGTCCCTCAGACATACCTGGGAATGGGGAGCTGCTGCTGACTGAGGGGAGGGGAGCGCTGAGATCTGGCTTTCAGAGGACTCATTTTCCATAGCTAATTACAAGTCAGAATAAGTTCATTGTGGTTAAGTGCAGTGAGCTGTGGGAAGGAAGGAGACTGAGGGGGCTGGGGCTACAGCTCAGGGGCACAGTGCCTCCCTGGCAAAGGCACAGTTACGAGTTCGATTCCCGGTACCAAAAGAAAAAACAAAAGAGAGATTGATAGTATGTTGATATTCTCTGGGAAAAAACTCAGACATCTCCAAGAGCAGTACTGTTATTTCTCCCCTTTTTGTTAAGAATAAGCAGAAAGTGCAGGTTCTGGTATCTCATTTTGATACAAGTCTGCTCTGTTGGAGGGTAGACCGATAGCAATTCCCATCTCTAGTTTTACTGATTTTTAAAACTTGGAGTGGGATTGTGGGTGTAGAAATACTCAGTTCCGCGTTTTGTTCTTTTTCAGTTAATATTCATCTCTTACCAGTTAAGTACTAGGGTCTATGGTTTAGAGAGAAGAGAAATAAAATACCTGCTAATGGCTGACTTGCTTGCTAACAGAACACAGTTCCGTTTCTTCTCTCTAGCAGTGTGCTTTACTGCTGTTTTGTTCTTTCTGTCTAGAAAACCTGCCTGTGGTTCCAGTCTCAGTGGTGGTGGGTATAGTGTCCGCTGTGGTCCTAGGGCTTATATTGTTCATCAGCATGATCCTGGCTGTGCTCTACCGACGGAAAAACGCTAAACGGGATTACACTGGGTAAGAAATGCCTTTCTGGAGGGGAGAGGGTAAAGAAATCTGTTTTATGGAAAAAGGATTGTGAAGAGTTATGTACTGTTGGCTTTCGCTTCCAGACGCGAGCAGAAATCAGCAACCTGCTCCTCAAGGTGGAAAGTGATACTAATCCCTGCTCCACGGTTTGCTTCTTAGGTTTGGCAAAATGAACTGCTCGTATCCCTAAGCCACAAACATCACTTACCCATTTTAAGAGCTCTTGAATCTCTTGGTGCTAATCTAATAAGGTTCTTTGTTGTGCTTGGGAAATCATAAAACCCTAATGAAGAAGTTGTGCTGATAAACTCTCACGTGGCCCTTTGAGACGGTGCAAGGCTTTTGTTTGTAGTTCCCCTATCCCAGTTGCATTGCTTTGACCATTGTGGGGGCCAGTTCACCCAAATTACTATCTGTGAGACTTAACAACATGTATCAGCAATAGGGAAAAATCAACCTTCTTTTTGTTTATGGCTTCTCAGAAGGGACATCTTCGAGCCTAGGGTGTGTGTCTGATTACAGGACCATCTCTTCTACCCGCTCCGGCTGGAAAGCTAACCCATATAAGCATTGTAGATCTCCCGTGGTAAGCCTGGGGGTGGACGCTGATTCAGTCGCCATAACATGGGCAGTGTGACAGGTGCACAGTGTACCCGTGACTGTCCCGGAGCCACTGTGATGGAGAGGACTGCATGCCTCTACTGTCTTGCTGGGGAACGGTGGGAACCTCTAACTTTAGCCTGCTGATGCAGGACCCTGAGGAGTGCTGTGTTTAAACAAGTCTGAGTGTTCAAGTTCAGATAATACTTGCTTGGAATGCTTCTGTTCTGCTGATTGCGTTGCTTCCTGCATGGTGAGTGTTCTGTGATTAAATATAGCCGGGTGTTAGTTTTCCACGTGACACTAATTCAGGGTGGTAACATGCCAGTCTGCAGTTCTTGCTTTGGGGTTAGCAGAGGGGCAGGGAGATGTTCCTTAGAGGCTTGCATGGCATCATGAGAGCTGCTCTTCTTACTTTGGTTTTTTCCTCCCCGCCTTTGCTTTTTCCACCTTGCTGTGCTGGGATCAGATCCTGCTTATCTTCCACTTAAGAAAAGCTGACGTAGAAGACATTGGTACTGTAACAGGGCTGGGTCTCCTCTTCCACTCCCAGTAGACACATGGTAACTAATCACGTTGCCCGTTGCCATTAATATTCATGTGTATCAGCCGTTCCCCTTGTGGACAACTAACCCACTAGCTCTGATCTAACCACTAGGTAGTATGGTATGTCCACAGATGTGTCATGTCATTGTCCTGGAAACATGTTGAATAGAATATCCAGGTGAAACTGGGTTCATCTGAATATACATGTTCATGTCAAATTGTACATTGTATGTGTGCGTGCATATGTTTCTTTTTTTCATACACGAACTTGATTATCAGTGATCACAACCCTCCTAGTGTTAGAATAGTCACGTCATTTTGGCTCAGGGTCTATCATTCCCACCTCAGAGAGCAGTTTGCAGAATGCCTGATGTGCTTTAGTCTTAGCAGTGACACTTTAAATGTGATCCTTGCCATACTCTTAAACTTTTAAAATATTAAAAGCATTAAGCAGCAGTGATACATACATACCTCAGTAGGAAATCACAAATGAATTACTTCCTGGCATGCAAGGTCCTGATTTATTGATGAGAACACTTTTGGTCCAAGATTCCCTCTGCCCTTGAAGAAGTTTGGTTCCATAGTCTCACTATTGAGGACTTCCTAGGTGGTTTGTTTTGGAGTTCTGTTTTGTTCTTGTGGTAGGGGTGTTTGGTTGAGCTTCTGTGGGAAACAAAATGCAGGGAACAAGAGAATGGGGTAAATGATACAGGCCAACACTGTAAATCTCTGAGACTCTAAGCTTTGCTATATGCCTGTAACTTTAAAAATGCATTCAGAAGAGACTTACCTTCGATCTTTTACAATTTGCCATTAAGAAGGTGGAGCTAATGCTTTTAAACCTTTATCTCAAAGCAGGATTGATGGCAGGGAGAAAAGATAATGTGGCTGAAGGGATAAATATGTTTTGTGGCAAGAATCTCAGTGCTTGTATTAGCAGCTGGGGTAAAGGCTCATCCATTAATTCTTGTGCCTCCTCCAGTAATAGGTTCATTGGCTTAGATAACAATTGAGTGTCGAGGATACAAAATAGTTTTAAGATTAAGGGATTTTTTTTAAAAAAACGTGATCCTTTTGATACCTGTGGTTTTGTTGTCTTCTGTTTTTATACATCAGCTGTTTCATTGTACCATCACTTGCATTTCTGTATTTTTTTTTCATTTAATTTCTTTTTTTTTCTTTCTTTTCTTTTTTTTTTTTTTTTTTTTTTTTTTTTTTTTTTTTTTTTTTTTTTTTTTTTTTTTTTTTTTTTTTTTTTTTTTTTTTTTTTTTACATTTGTTCTCCAAATTGCCCATCCATCAGCTGCAGTACATCAGAGAGTTTGTCACCGGTTAAGCAGGCTCCGAAGAAGTCGCCCTCCGACACAGAGGGTCTGGTAAAGAGCCTGCCTTGCGGATCACACCAGGTAACCGCCGATGGCAGTTCTGTCCTCTGCCTGCGCTTGGCTTTGCAGTTTGGTGCCTTGTCACTGGCTGTCTGTGTGCAAGAAAGAGTGCTGAGCTGTGAAAGAGACAGACGTATAGACAGGCAGACAGAAAGGGAGGGAAAGAAGGGCAGTTAAAGGGCTCATCTAAGCAGATGACAGAAAACATGTAGAGAAGACTCTGGCCCAAGACCAATTTCCCACCAAACCATCACTAAAATACGATTCCTTTGGCCCAAGTAGAATTGAGAAATAGCTCTGTCAGCTGTAAAAAATTATTTTTAAACGACCCGTTGAAATGAACACTAATGAACTCTATTCTCTACTGAAGTGTTGTATAAGATAAGAGATGAGCAGGAGAAAAGTTAATATGCTTCGTATTAGGGGGAAAAAACAATTTTAAAGATTCTGTAGAATTAAAAGTAAGCATCTGAATAGTTAATAGACTTCATGAACAAGAAACAGTTTTGGTTTCTCCTTCTGTATTTAGCACAGAATCTGGCTGTGCTTTGCTGTGCTGTTTTAACTGTAGCTGGGGTGGCAGAAGCTTTGGATCTGATACTCGGTGTGGGCCCTCTGGGGTTCAGAAAGCTTTCTAAGGAATTTCACCAGTTACACTTTGCCCTGAGGAGGTGGTGTGGGTGGGATGAATTTAAGGGAAAGAAAGAGAATAATATGGTTTGCGAAATTTTGTGAAAGTCATTAATCTTACGCCACAGTGGTTGCATATAGTGGGCAAACTCTTACACCAGTGAGGAAACTAAGACACTGGTAATGCTAAATAAGGAAAAGCCACACAAGTTAGTGACAGAGTTGGAACTGAAACCCAGGTTTCTAGATAGTAAGTTCTCCACCACAGTTTCAGGTGCTGGCTTGTTTGTGTTCTGCATCTCTGTGTCCGTCTCTGTCTCAGTCTCTCTCCACTTAACATACCTCAGATATCCCAGTTTGCTACTTTGAACTACAATGGGAATAGGGCTGTAATGGAGCTATGAGAGTTTCGTAACTTCCAAAGAAGCTTAGGAAAGTTAATTCTGCCCTTGAAGTTTTCCTAGTATTGCTGTCCTGCTGAAAACTAGTAAAAAGAGGGAGGAAGGAAGGTTTATTGTCAAGATGCTGGGAGATGCGCTGTACAGCACTGTGACAGCATGAGCGCTGAGCTTGTCCCAGCTCACTGTTGGAGGCGTTTCCAGGTGCAGTGCAGGTAGGGAAGGTGGAAAGAAGCCCAATGTTCTCGCAGGTTTGGGCAACTTATGCCTTAGCAAGATTCTGTCTCAAAAAAAAAAAAAAATTTTTTTTTTTTAAATGGGCCTAGGAATGCAACAGTGCAAAGACTCAAGATTCAATGCTCACTCAGTGCAAGGCAAGGAAGGAAGGAAGAAAAGGAGGAAGGGATGAATTAGTGTACTGAAGTGGTAGAATGAAACTGAGCTGTTACAGTGATTGCACTGTATGTAAATGGTCAGAACATTCCAATTAAAAGATGACTTAGGGAATGTAGCTCAGTGGTAGAGTGCAAAGCCCTACGACCAATCCCCAGTACCAAAAAATAGACAGGTGAGTAAAATAGAGATGGTCAGACTAGATAGAAATAATCTGTTTCAGTTATTTACCAAGTCATATGTGTTTCCCTTTCTTTAGACTTAACAGTTACTGTGAAAGCTGTTTTCTGGGGCAACATGGTGAGACCTTGTCTCAAAAACAGAAAACAGAAAAGAAAAGTCAACAATTTTGTGCCTTATCTGTTTCTGGAATTTGTAAATTCTTTGCCAGTTGCTACAAGTCTTTGAGTGGACTGTGTGATTTCCCACAGATCTGCCGTGTAATTTTTGTCTTACCTCTGTTTCTTGTTCACGGAGTACACTCTAAGGTTAGAAACTTAGCTACAGACACTGCACCAAGCCGTTAGCTCTTTGGAGCACTGGGGAGGGACCCTCAGGGGTGATGCTGTACGTGATCACAGCACCACCTGCAATTAGTACGTCACTGAAGTTGTTTTCACCTGAATCCTTGAGGTACATGCCCTTCAGTTTGTTCACAGAGAAGGGAACGATTTTTCTCCACTTGGGAAGACCTTGATCTGCTCCTTTCCCCTTGATGTATCCATCATGTATGCAGAGTGGGCCAAACATGGGCAATGCAGGGACCATCAGCACCCAGTTCCTGCTCCCAAGACCTGCAGAGTCTTGTATTATGTTCAGATAACATTTAGGCTTTTCCCCAGTGTGGAGAAAAACACTTTTAAATATTCTAGCAAACAACCTTGAGGAAATTTTCATATTTAGCTTGAATTCCAAGTAGTGCTGTAAAGATTACAATTATTTGTTTATTTTTGTATTTTTACAAGCTTGTGTTAACTCTGGGACAGCTAGTGCAGTTAACTTGGAGAGACTTTCTAACCTAGACGTCTGTTCCTTCATCTTTGAAGTGAAGGCTTGGAGCAAGTTGGTCTCTAAATCCCTTCTCAGTCTCACAGCCCTGTGTGTAAAGGGCCCATAGTAGAGTGCTTCCTGTGGGCAGGTTCGGGCAGTTGCTGACTACACAGATCTATGGCAGTCAGATCTGCGAAATGTAGACCTGGTAGGACGAAAGCTCAGAGGCTGCCTTCAGGGGTCCCGTCATGGCATGGTTCCAAGCAGCCAGACTTCATGTTTGCCATCTGTAGGCATCGTCTGAGAATCACAGCATTGGTGCATCGCTTCATGAAGTTAATTCTTTCCACGATTTTTACTGAACTAGACAAAAACTGAATCAAATTCAGTGGTTTGGTTCAGTGTTGACCTTCTAGTGAAGTTTGTTTTATTTTGTTTTGTTTTTAATACCAGGAATTGAACCTTGGGCCTTTGCACTGAGCTACATCCTCAGCCCATTTTTTTATTTTGAGACAGGCTCTCACTAAGTCATTAAATTACCCAGACTGGACTGAATTTATGATCCTCTTGCCTCAACCTCCCCGAGTGTTGGGGTTACCCTGCCTGTCTTAATACGAAGTTTTTATTTTAGGGGAAACCTTTACCAGCAGCCCTTGTTGTGGCTTGTATGTAGATGTCCCTCCAAAGACTTAGGTGGTCGTAGGTGGGAGGTCTCCAAGGTGGCTAGATTAGGCTGTGGGATCGTGGATTAAGGGTGTGATGCTGGGATTAAGAGTGTGGATAATGGAAGCCCCGCTCTGGGTTTAGTCAAGTTGACACAGTTGATCAACCATGACACCTGGGTACAGTACAGAGGGAAAGGCAGGCTGGCTACTGTTGTTGCTTGCTGCTGCCTGCCTGCTTGCTGTCTTGTGGACTGTTTCTCCTCTGCGATGCCCCTTTCCATGACACCCTGCCTTGGAGCCAGCCAACCATGGACTGAAATCTCTACCCACTGTTAAGCCAAACTAAACCTTTCTATCTTTAATTTTGGGTGTCAGGTATTTTGCCTCAGCAGTGAGAAAAGTAACCAAGACAGCCCCCCAGCAAACTTCTCCTAATCCTTTTAGCCAAGAATAGGACCCATTCTCATACTTCTTCCAGTCACCTGCCAAGGGACAGGAATTACAGGTAACTTAGACATTCTCCAGCAGTGGCTGAGTTGGGCTGATCCATTAGCTGAGCCAAGAGAGGCTGAGCACCAGGATCAAATGAGGGCCTTGCGAGCACAAGGGACTGGGTGGATGGCATGGGGACTGTGCCTTGAGTGTGGAATGTTCTTGCCACATGGGGGAACAGTAAGCAAGCCATTTCTTAGAAAGTGTGTGGTGTTGGCTAAGATTGACCTAACATAATTTTTGTGTAAATATGTGATGAGTAATTAGTATTCTGGGTCCTTTTCTGGAAATGGCTGGTGCTCCGTATACAACAGGCTGGTACTTTTGGAGAAAAGTGATTGGAGTATTTATGTGTTTTGTACATACAGTAATGTTTCAAGAGGTACCTTAGGTACCTTAGGTACATAACAACTTGTCTAATCATTATGTGTCCTGTGAGACATGTTCTTTTATTTTCCCCGTTTTATACATGAAGAAACTGAGGTTTAGTTAGCTGAGTCACTTGCTCGGGGTCAGTAGTTAGTGGCTGAGCTGAAGTTAGCTTAGAACTAGATTTGCCTACTCTAAGGCATGTGCTTATTCTAGTCTGCTTGTCAAATTCTTTTCAGCTCTGTTTTGATAATCAATATTAACTCTCATTTATTTCAAAGAAAGTGATAATACATAGGTGTGTTTTATTTTTGGCTTTTTTAAAAAGTGTCACAGATACTGAGAAAAGTGCTTTGTCTCCAGTTGAAGAACTTATGGTAAAAGCAGATGTTGTCTCTCACTGATTCTGTGCTAAAGTGCCAGGAATTATTTCCTTACTGCCTGAAGGACCAGAATCAAATTATGAAAGACTTCAGAGACTATGGAAATTATGCTGCAGGAGGTACCGTAATGACTTCTGAGGAATTAATTCAGGGTGAGCAAAAATGCAGTGAGTGCTGCTGTCCAGGGCTGTCCAAAGGAAAGAGAGGCTCATAAGAACCCAAGAGTGTGTCCTCACCCATCGAATTCCCTGAGTCAGGTACTATGTGATGCCTGGCTCTTCCCCAAAGTGCAAATGACCACAGAAGGCAAATTAATTTAGGATATAGAGGCAGCAGGAACAATGCAACTAAAGACACTCAGGAAAGAGAACTTCCAAAACTGTTTCACAAGGTGGAGAGAATGATGCGATAAATGGGTGTGAAGCAAGGGAGACTGGTGAGTATTTGGAGGGGGATTAATGTCTGTGTCTCTAACTGTAATAATTATTTTAATTCAAACACATTGTATGTTTTTATTGTACTTCATATATACTTAGAGACAGATTTTTTGCTCTTTTGGACCTTTTCCCCCCATGTCTCAGGTACTGCTCTCATTGCTGGAACAAAATACCCAACACAGGTTAAAGAAGAAAGGGTTTGTTTTAGCACACTGCTTGTAGAGGTTTCAGTCCCCAGTCAGCTAGCATGCCAAAGAGGCAGGGGGAGGAGAAACAGTCCATGGCATTGCAGGTGGGAGGCAGTGTGACTTCCTTCTTCATTCTCTTTTTATTCCATCCAGGCTATAATGCTGTTGCTTGGTGCCGCCTACACCCAGGGTTGATTTTTCCTCTTAGCAGATCTATCATCCGCATCCAGAACTATGCTAAACCAGTCAGTGGACTAATCCAACCTCACACATCCATTATACTGTCACTTCCAAAGGCCCTGCCTATGAGTGCGTGAAGTTGTGGGAGGACATCCAAATACAAGGCATAACAACCCACTTCCATCAGAATGACTGCTCTTGTGGTAGTGGGGCTTGAACCCAGAGGCTTCAGATTGGCTGCACCCCCAACTTTTTTTTATATTTTACTTTGAGATGGTCTCACTAAGCTGCACATGCTGGCCTTGAACTCGCAATCCTCCTGCCTCAGTCACTTGAGTGCTGGTGTTACAGGTGTGTGTCCCTGTACCTGGCAGTTTTTGTATAGCAATAAATGTGTTACAAGTAGAACTCAGTGCTAAACAATCACTGATGATAACTAAAAGACATGTCAGACAATTTGTTTCTTGGAATATTTTCCAAGTTAGGGTCTTTGTGAATAGTAAGTACTTGAAGGAAAATAGACCCACACAGAATTTTCACTTGATTCCTGTAATTCCTTGTTGGTGGTTTACAAAAAAAAAAAAAAGATGATGAATGTGAACCCTAAGATAAACACTTAAAATAGCCCAGTTAATGTCGGTTTTGTTGTCATCACTTTTTCTTTTTCCTTACATATTCCATGTGCTAGCAACGGCAGGCTTATTTCTGCTTTGGTTCTGTTTCCTCTGATGCTCCAGCAGTCCTCTGCAGTCATTCACTTTCAAAATCAGGGTCCCATGGCATGTTCTGCAGAGACCAGGACACTAACAGCTTCTAAATAACACTAGGGCTAGGCATTAGCGAGCTCCTCCAGATTGAGCTAGGTTACTCAGCCGATCCATGGTCTCTGCCCACACCTCCCAGCTCCTCTGGGTCCATTCTCTCAGCTGTCCCCTTCATCTGGTCGCTAGCCCTTGAAAAGTCCCTTACATGAGACCTTATTACGTTCTAAGGGGAAAGGAGTGGGAATGCCATTAGATAGTGGTGAACAACTGGAAGAAAACCAGAGCCATCAAGTGAAAGAGATTCCTGCATTGTGTCCCTTGCTGTGTTCTCTTGCCGTGGAAGACAGTCCCGTCTCCCACAGGTGCACTTACTGGTATAGTAACAGTGTAGTAATATTTACTGACTGATGCAGATATGTTCCGTATTATTTTTCTTCTTTGCTTTTTGTGTTCGCTGTTCTTCTCACATGGTGCATCCATTCTTTATTGCCGTGTAACACCACCCTGGAAAGGAGTGGCTTGAAGCAATCACCGTTTATCTCTTTGGCTCCCAGGTCTGCCGTTTGTTTGGGCAGGACTTGCTGTCTGGCTTCCTAGGTCCTATCTGCCAGTGCACTTTGCATCTGCCCTTGGTTGGAAGGTCGGCTTGGGGCTGGATGGTTGGTAGTACTCTTACGCAGAGCTGAAGTTGCCTAGGCAGAGAGAGGACAACTGGGCTCGTGTCTCTTGGCCAGCGGGCTAGGGTGGCTTGTTCACAGGTAGTGGCAGCATGTGGGCTCCAAGATCAGTAAGATACGAGCAGAAGCTCGCCTGTTGAGGTCAAGGTGTCAGCCTTGCACAGTGTCTCTTCTCTCTTATTCTGTTGGTCAGAGTAAGTCCAAGACTTGCCCAGATTCAAGGAGCAGAGGAATCTATTCTGTCTCTGGATAGAAGACACACAGCATTGTATTCCAAAGGCTGGCGATTCTGTTTTTTTTTTTTTTTTAAAGTTTATAGCCATTTTTACAGTCTGTCCGTCACACACTGGAACTCATTCTGCCCTGTACATGCCCTAAAACTCCTAATGAGTCTTCAGGGATTGTGGTGTGGGGCTTTATTATCTAGTTTACATGATTTAATTTTAGGAAGTCTTGTCCTGTTAACTTTCTTGTGTCCTTTTGGAATAGCATTTCCTTTTATTTTCCTTGCAACTTTCTGAGATGAACAGGGAGAGTCTCTGGATGATTGAGCATTGCCAAGGTAATCTGCTGGTTTTACCCATGGTGGGCAGTGTAGAGAATCGTCTACAAGCCAAGCACTACAGCCAGAGTTTGACTTTTTGGTTTCCTTGCTCAGTAACCTCAGAGTGTTGTAAAGTGTATTTGTGTGACAGGGTGTTGATAGTAATAATAATTAGCATGTATTAAGCACTGAGTATAGTTATTAATGGGCGTATCTCATTTAAGTCTTGGAACAATAAAAGTTCGAGATTCCGTTATTAATGCCATTTTAGGAATGAAGAAACTGATGTTTTAAAGGGTTAAAATACACTCCAGGCCACATGGCAGGTGCTGATCTGTACCAGTGAAGAAGACCTCATGAATTCAGACTTGAGCTCTGCTCTGCCCAAGTTCACATGGGTCTGGTTACTTTGTAAGTCCCTTTCAGATGTACCATCTCACAGGCATACTGCTGGGACTGTCCCTCCTGGGAGAGTAGGGGTGCTGCCTGCCATGAGCTTGCAGTCTAGAGGGTGTGGGCCATCGGAGCAGCGGAGTGGGGATAGTGTGTTAGTTTTAGCGACCGAATTTATTACTTTAAAGCTAAAAGTTAGTACATCACTGGATGTGTCAATGACAGATCCCAGGGTTGGGAGAGAGGTTGGCTTTGGTTTATATTAAATTTCTCTTTTAAAACCAAAATTGTCTTGTTGTTTTTTGGTTGGTTGGTTTGTTTACAATTTAAGCATCTTTGGAAGGGACCAAACAGGTCAGGAAGTACAACCACCGGTCAGATGTGGGACCCCCTGACCTCCACCCAGGAGGCTATCCCAGGGTCAGGCGCACTGTGTCCCAGCAGCCCAGCCGCCTCTTGCATTCTGGGATCCCCCCGACAGCTTTCTGGATCTTTAGCCTCCTCCTTACTGCTGAGGCTTGTAAAAATTTTCTTCTTTTTTTTTTTTTAAGGGTTTTTCCTTTTTATATTTTTACAGATTGTGACTCTGTGGGGGTTTTTTCCTGGTTAATTTTATTTGAAAACAGGAAGAAAAGCTATCCGACATTAGAAACTGAAGAAGTAGGTTGGGCATGTAGCTCAGTGATAGAGCACAGAACCCTAGGTGTAGGGTTCAGTCCTCAGCGCCAAAGAGAAAACAGAAGGAAAGCAAAACACCCAAAGGATCAAAGAAGCCGTATTTTGATCAGTCATGATCAAATCAGACTAAAATAATTGTGCCATAAGTAGTTTATTATACAGTACTTCAAATGCTTTAAAATGTCTGTTTATGCAAAGTAGTTTATAATTGATTGTATCTTTACTTAGTATGCTGGGTTTTATAGGGATTTTTCATGATTTTAGTGGGTCCAGATTGATAGAAATACCCATCTTGGTCTCAGAGAGCTCTGATTCCAATGCCAAGATTGAAGAATTCTATAACAGATACTTTTAAAAGTGGGACATTTCTAAAGAGTAGTATATTGTT
This sequence comes from Hydrochoerus hydrochaeris, assembly GCA_004027455.1. Taxonomy (NCBI): domain Eukaryota; kingdom Metazoa; phylum Chordata; class Mammalia; order Rodentia; family Hydrochaeridae; genus Hydrochoerus; species Hydrochoerus hydrochaeris. Next base: position 56,180 of record PVLA01006000.1, read on the forward strand.
ACAGAACTTTCCAAACAAAAAGTTCAGAGAATAATGGAGCAGATCTCCAAGTACCAGCTTTAACAATTTTCAGCATATGGCCAAGGTTGTTTTAAAGTCATTCTTCTCAATCCTGGACATACTGTTCCTAAGCAGCGTTCTCATTCAGAAGAGGGAAGCCTGCTTCGGAATCATAGTGTGGCCATTTGAAGGATTCCTTCTATGCCTGTTCCTGCGGGGACCGTGATTTTTTTCCAAACCTCTAACCAAACTTCTCTTCTCCAGGGCCCAGTCATTTATGCACAGCTAGACCACTCTGGTGGACACCACAGCGACAAGATCAACAAGTCAGAGTCAGTGGTGTATGCAGACATCCGGAAAAATTAAAGAGAAGACCCAGAACATATCCTAAGCAATAAGCAAACCCAAACTGGACTCTTGTGCAGAAAATGTAGCCCATAACCACGTGTGGCCTTGGGGACTGAGGAAGGACAAGCACATGTGTACTCAGAGAGGGCGAAAGGACATGTATAAAGGATATGTATAAACCTTCTATTTAATCTTCCTGACGCGAGGAACCAGTGTTGCATGATGAAAAGGTGTTGTGGTTCTGCGTATGCATAAATTGTCTTGCTGTTCTTGTATGTTCTTTCAGGGTCGCTTAGCATTGGGAAATTTCAAAAATATTCCTGTCACCATCATTTAACTACCATTTGCCTTAAAGGAGACAGTAGTAGCAGACATTTTAGTATTTCCAGTAGACATGGCCTTTTCACCAAGGGCTCAACAAAACTTAGCATTTATTGTAGTTAGAGGATGGAGATCCCGTGGTGCAAGCGTAGCCAAGGTGGCGTTTAACACAGCGACAGAAGCATTTGATTTTAGCTTTTAGGCTGGGTCCATTGACTATGCCACTTGAAGACAGCCTGGGAGGTTTCTGCTGATATTTGCTAAAATACAGAGCAGTTTTTAAAAAGCTTTATCTGTTGTGTAGACCCACTGTAACATCACACCATTTAAGTATAGCATATCAGTCTGTGGATGCATTTTAGCAAAGTTAGCAAAAGGCTGGAGGTTATTATTTTTTCTAGGTACTTTAGCTCGATGCCATAGAGGCGATTAAAGGAAAAAGCCCGACCTTTGCTAGAGTACAGCAGCATCTGGAGGGAGATGGGTCTGTCGCATCCCTCTTGAAGCTGCCCTGTATGGAAAAAGCTGAAGGCAGGTGTTTTCTTCTTTCCTGACAAGCAGAAGTCGGGTGGCCAGGTCGCCTCTGGGGTGCTTGCTTGAGACCCATGTCCTTTCCAGAGCTTCGGTCCCACTCCAGAGGAGGCAGCTTCTGGCCACCAGGCATAGCTGTTATCACAGCTCCCAGATACCTCAGAGATCTGTGAGATTAAAGGATGTCAAGATTTTCACAAATCAAGTAGGGCTAGAACCACGACTTTGGGAATCTTTTCTCTGTCTGTTCTGAGTTGGTTTGGGCTTTTTCTCCCCCGCCCTCCCAGTGATTTGGAATTGATAACACAAGGAGAGGAGGAAAACAGTAGATCATTCATCGTCTTCCCCAAACTCATTTTCCCACTGACTGTCCTCTCCCCCACGTTGAACCTGGGCATGACAAGCATGGTGACTCTTGGTGCTGTGTCCTTCTCCCGTTTTTCTCAACTGTTTCAAAAGAAGCTTTTCCCACTAAAACTGTCCGGCAGCTGTGGGCCCGGATGGCTGCAGAGCAAGCTGGGGTGAGTGAGAGGGAGCGGTGGGTTTTCCTCCCGTACTTGAGCCCATTGGAAGCTGCTTCCTTTTCCCTTCCTGTCTTCTGTCCTCTTTGGGGAGCGCTTGCAGGATGAAGACTAAGGGGGTGAAGCCTGATTCAGGCTTGATGGTGAGGTGGGAAACAGGCCCGTGAGCCCTTTGAAAACTCACCGGTCCCACACAGGAGGTCTTTGGTTTTCTGAGGAACCCTTTGTTCCACTGTCCATTCCGAACATGTGAGTGGGGTCGGGTTTTGTCACCGCACTCATGTGAACTGAAACTGGGCTTGGAGTGGTTTGTGTCCCTGTGTCCCTGCTTCCTGGGTCCAGCTCAAGAGAGGCACAGGATTAACACAGAGCACCTTTCCTGGGCCACCTTGACGACGTGGTCACCTCTGCCTCGCACCCCACACTTCTTGCCGGTGAAGACAGGAGCCTATCGATGGCCTCCTTCGTGTATTCTGAAGGGAGGGGAAGCGTGGTGGGGTTGTCTGCATTCCTCAAACTGAACCCAAGATGACGAGACTCTTCCTGGGCCTTCCTTGCACAACTGTTTAGCTTGGAAGGATACAAACCACCTGCACCTAAGGTGTCCATTCCCATGTGCGCTGCCTCCTTGGAGCAATAGCTCTGATTTCTCCTTTATGTTCCAGGGCCGTCTGTTAAGCTGCCACTGGGTACCTTTCCTCCCCATCCCCCCAGCCACCTCCTTTCTGCCCTTGCGCTTAGGGTTCCTGCCCAGTGACCTCTTGCCAGCCAGCAGCACCAGTTCTAGCAGAAGATCCCTTGGAGGCTCACCGGTCTCCCTGTTAGGGTGGCAGCTGCCCACCCTCCACAGAGTGTCTCCGAGCAGCCGGCCCAGGCCTCCCCCAACTCACACATGCCACCTCTGGCCAAGGTTCTGGCCTTTTCCTGTGTCTCAGTGTCCCTGTGCCTGGCTGCGAGCCACAGTGGGATCATATCCCAACGGCAGGCCCACCCTTCCCATGCCTTAGGACCTCTTAAAATTATGTGTGAATTTTATAAAGAAACACCTAAAAGGGAGGTTAAAACACCTGTATAGTTTCTCCATGGACATGTATCCTGCTGGGGGAAAGACCTCAAGCTCTTAATTCCTTTTTGTTTTTTTTCTTTCTTCAGTTGTACTTCTATGAATATTTTAATACATCTTGTTCAATTTTTAAATGGTATCGTGTGTTTATTTTTTATCAAATTAAGAAAAGAGAAAAGCCTTTCTCCTTCATACCACACAGAATTGTTGATTCTTGAAATACACTGCCTGTGGGCTGGCCCCAGGGTTTTTGCACTACCATTGCTCAGCCTGCATCCTTCCTTCTGCAGATACCTGTGTGGTTCTATCACTTTCTTAACTTCTGTAGGATGGATGGGTAGGTGGATGGTGGGTGGATGGGTGGGTGGATTTATGGATTCAGTATCTTATCTTAAGGGCTATCCTGTGCTGGCCACTATGCTGAGCATAAGAAAACAAAGCAAAAGAGTTAAATTTCAAGGAACTAGCTGTGGGGTGGAGTGGAGTGGAGTGGAATGGCAGAAGGTGACATATGGTAAAGTAGTCACTAAGTACTTGTCTGCCAGGGGCTTTGCATTGCTTCCCCTATTACAGCACTACCTGCTGATAATACTAGTTGTGCTCTGTTCCCTAACACACCGAGGGTAGTGGGGCTTCTGGGCTGCTTTCCTGTTCAGGCAGGTGGGCTGTGGGCCTGTGGCTGCAGGAACATAGAATGACTGACACCTACTCCCAGGGGTTTTAACCTCAGTCTGGAAGACAACACGGGGGCTTCATCCATTGAGCCCTGTGTTATTAATCAGGAAAGTTACGCAGTGATACATTAATTTTATAAATCACTGTATTTGCCATGAGCCTGTGGCTTGATACTCTCTGGAGTGGGAGAGAGGAGCTGGGGTTGGCAGGAATCTGGGAGTGACTCTCAATGTGAACACAGCCCCACCTGGGTGATGGGACAGAGCAGGGTGTTCCCCATCACGCAAAGTCAGCAGTAGAGGGTCCTGGGGCGTTTTCTCAGCTCTGCGGTCTCTTGTACTTTCTTCCTGGGTGCTTGAAACTTTAGTATGAAAACTTCGAACATAAGAGAGTAGTGAAATCCGGGCTGAGGATGTGGCTCAGTGGTAGAACTCTTGCCTTGCATTCATAAGACCATGAGTTCGGTCCTTAGCACCAAAAAAAAAACTAAAATATAAAATAAAATAAATAGTAAAATCAGTGCCCATATACTGATTGTCAATAATTATGTCATTCAGCCACTCTCTCTCTTCTGAATTATTCTAAGAACATACCCACTTCATCCCGGCATTCTCTATTGTCCATCAAAAAATACAGACACTGTCTCACATAATTACTATGTGTCACATTTAACAAAAACATCATTAAAAACATATTTTAAGGTTGGGTGTGGTGGCTGCTGATTCGAGGCCAATCTGGGCTCCATAGTGCGTTCAAGGCTGGTCTGAACTCTACACTGAGACCTTAGCTCAACACAAAACCTTCAAAACCCCATTTTAATTAGTTTTATCTACTAGCTTGTAGTCATACTTACTTTGTTTAAAAATTGAAATTTGGAATTTTTCAAATCAGTATCTAAACACGGCACTAGGAAACCTCTTCTGTGTGTCTGCTTTAAAAGCAAAAAAGGATCGTGGCTCACTGTGCCTTGCTTTCCGGGTTAGCATCACGCCAGAGAAGTTCCCATATCCCTGGGTGAAGAACTGGGCCATTAGTAACAGTTACAGGTCTGTCTCCTGTCTGGAGATGCATATATGCATTTGCACCATAATATTTTAACCATTCTGAATGTCCAGGAATTGAGGTCATTTCCTGTTATTTTATTACTAGTAGTGCTAACTGACATTTATGAAAGAAAACTGTAAATAAATTGCACCCCAAGAAAAGCGGTGGAGAATCAGAGCCACCCCTGTTCCTGGGAAACGGGTGTCACACCTGACAGAGCTGTGGGTTTCCAGCCCCCCTCCCTCCCTGGCACTCCCAAAGCCATCGGGAGCTCGCAGTGAGGCCAGGCTCTAGGTTGGACTGAGTCAAGGGCTGTAAGAAAAAGCAACCCGAGCGATCGGCAGGCCAGAAGGAGCTCCATCTACAGGGGCCCAGCTCTGTTAATAGGGAAAGGAAATGGGCTCTTCAGGCTCAATGGAGCCCTGGGGAGTGGCAGCTCCCCACCTCATTTTCTCCTGCAAACAGGATGTCAAATTGTTTGTTGTCCTTTCTGGGCCTGGCTTGTGGATTTCATTGTCCTTCGTTTCTTTCTTGTGGGCCTTAAGGTTATGGCCTTTAGCCTTAGAGAATGTACGGAAGGGGTGGTTTGGGTTTTGTTTGGGTTTTTAGTCTGTCTGCATCAGGGAAGGGGAAACCTGGCAGGTTTAGTGTCCCCACATTTGTGTTCAGTCCTGTCCTCTGCTGAGTCTGTCTTAGTTACTTTTCTTTTATTGCTGGGAAATAAAAATACCTGACACCCAAAATTAGGGAAGAAAAGGTTTATTTAGCTTACAGTTTTTGGAGGTTTCGGTCCATCATCAGCTGGCTGCAAGGCAGGGTGGCATGGCAGTGGGGCAACATTTCAAGGCAGCAGACCAAGCAAAAGGAGGGAAAACAAACCTCTTCTCTTCTCTTATATTGTATGCAGGCCACCCCACCCCACTCCAGGTGGCTGTAGCACTCACAAAATCTCTGTACCCTCCTCCTACACAGGATGAGGATATTTACAAACTAGGAACCCTCCCTGGCTCCCTGCTAAGTCTCTCTGTTAAACTTCTAAACTTCTCAGGTTGACACAATATGCAAACCATAACACTGTCATTCACCAGTGGGGAGCCCAAGGCAGAAGGCCAGCTGCCTCTCTGATAAGGGCCCCAAGGAGTTCTGAGTCTACACTACATTCTTAGTTCATTGTCTGCCTTTCAATAGCATATTTTTTAAATTACAAAATTTCTTTTATCTAAATGAAAGAAACAAATTTTACAATCATTTTGTCGAGAACGTAAAATACAGTGGACCCATGGGGTTGTGGACAGACCCTGACCTCAGCCCTGCCAGCCCTGCAGGACCGCCAGGGTTTGTTTCTGCCTGGTCTGAGGGTTCCTAGCTGAGAAAAGCCCAGCCAGCCCTGTGAGCCATTCCTGGGGAGCTGCCTGGCAGGGGCACCATCACTGGTACTGGACAAGGTCTAGGAAGCCGAGCCCAGCCCGTGGGGCGGAGGGGAGGATCTCCTTCAGTGTGCAGCAGTGGGGAGGCAGGAGGGCCACACTGCCCAGAGAGCTGCTTCGGACCCTCTGACACAGGCAAGACACACCAGCGCTTGTGCTCAGGAGGCTGAGAGAATAATTCAGTGTTGACTGGTGAGCCTGAGTGTGAAAGAAAAAAGCCCAAGGGAGAGAAATGAAATAGGAGGAGAGCTAGCTAGCACTTGGCTGGAAAGAACTGGTTTCCTTCCATATCCACATCCACATCCTTCCTAAAAAATATCTGATGAGAAATTCAAATTGTATTCTGTGTGTGTCTCTCTGTGTATGGCAATGTAATATATTTTGGTTTGCTTTTTTGTGTGATCCTTGTGATTGAACCCATGGCCTCCACATGGAACTATATCCCCAGTCCTTTCTACTTTTTATTTTGACAAAGACAGGATCTCGCTAAGTTGTCCAAGCTGGGCTCGAACTTGCATTCCTTCTGCCTCAGCCTCCCAGAGTGCTGGGATCACAGGTCTGTGCCGCCATGGCTGATTCTGGTCTAGGTTCCTTCATGGCCATCCTTCACGTCTCCTCCCTATCAATAACCAAACATTAAAATCATCACAAAAAAGCAATCCCTTCTCCTAGGGGCAAAGAGGTCATGTGACGGGAGACAGAGGTAAGTAGCCAAGCCAGTGTCTGACCTGTGCATTGAGCTAATAATATCTACTTTAATACTCTTAGTTATTAAGCACTAATTTAACAGCTAAAATCACATTAGTTGAACAACGATATATTGATAAGTTTAGCCTATATAACCTGGTGGGTTTTTCTCTTACATGTTAGTACAATAATTCCCTTCTGATCTATCTGGTCATTTTAGAAATGTCCCCGTTGAAACTGTAGTGGTTCTGGTTGACATTTTAAGGTTAATGCAGGTATGTACAGACCTACACCATCCTAGGAGGGAGCCCCTGGACACAAGTGGCCATCCAAATCTAAATTAGTTAAAAGTACATGAGATCTAAACTTCAGATCCTCAGCCACTAAGTCTGAGCGCTTGATAGTGGTGTATGGAGGCTCAGTGGGGGTTGTTTCCTGTTTGAATCAGGTCTAGAGGGTTGGGGATTTAGCTCAGTGAACAATTCCTCCAGCACGGAAAGCTTGGCTGGTGAAGCAGGTATAGGCCACACAGGAACAGATGGCCTGGTTATACTCACACATTCTCACAGGAGCCCTAAATCACCCTTCATCTCTCCCAGCTGGAGGCGGCCACTGGGTGTGAGGCTCACTCAGCCAGGATCCCTGGGAGCCTCCACTTTCTGGAGTTTGGAACTCAATACAACCCCCTCTACTCACTCCACTTTTTTTTTTCATTAGGGAATGCTTTGTTTCTGTAATCCAACCCATGCAGGTAAGACCTTACCAGTTTAATACAGAGCATCGGCCCGTGTACAAATGCAAACAAAAGTATAATATTTCCAGACTGATATGTCTGTAAATTTCTGTTCAAGGCCAACCCAGCATGGTAAACTGGGAGACTTTCTCCGAAGCTGACAGTGCAGCTAAAGTTTCCAAAAATTCAAATCCCAAAATTCAATAAAGAGGTGAAGCACAGCAGCATGTTATGCATCAATAATAGCAGCTCCACATACTCTGCCTGTGGGGCCGCCCACACTGTACAGTGCTCCTGCTGTAGGAGGCAGAGCAGTGAGGCAGGAAGCAGCTGGGGAGAAACCTCAAAATCTCCGGGGAAGAAAACCATGCCACCCAGAGCCCAGCCCACTACTCCCTCTGGATACTGGGTTTGGGGAAAGCCAGGCTTTGAAAGCTTAACCTCCCACACTGAGAGATGGGGGTACAGTCCTGAAAGCAAGGTGGGTTTTAAGGAAGCGGAACTGGCATTTTAGTGGGCTTATCCTACCAAAGTGGGAAGTGGGCCTCCTACACTGCGAGACCAATTAATTCTGCAGCTGTCACAGAGTTGAGTCAGACACAAGGGAATTGGGTGTTGGGTGGCACTAGGGTCACCGTGGCAGGAGAGAGCTGAGACAAACTTAAGATGTTGAAGAGCACTGACTGCCTTGAATGAGCAACTGAAGGACTGAACAGAGAAGCATCCTGGTGAGCAGGGACTGGGACCATACACAGAAACGGACAACCGGGTCTCTTGGTGTTCCTGGGGGAAGCGGGGGGTTGGCTTAGTCCCCAGCATCTCAGGGGGGTTAATGAAGAATGGGGGTCTTTCTAAAACAGAAACGTGTCCCACACATGGCTCGGTAGAGTCACTCAGTGGCTCCAGCCGTGGGCAGGCAGGATGGGTTGCAATCCAGAAGCTTTTCTTAGGATCACCTCCAGGCTGGGAGGACCTAGTCTCTCCCCGGCTTGCAGATGCCAAATGCTGTGTCCTGTCCCCGGGGGACCTTCACCTGGCTGAGTCACCTCCTGTTTGGCCAGCTTTTCCCAGCCTTCCAAAGCCACTGTGGGTGTGTGCCAGGCCCTGTCATCACTTGGCATTTTCACTGTTTGCTCCCCGGGGAGTATTCTGAGTGCTTTGCCTGAACTGACCCTCAACCACTTTATGACTATCCATACGAAGATCCTATTATTATTTGCGTTTCATAAATGAGGGAACTGAGACACTAAAAGATTTTGCTCAAAGACACAAAGTGAGCAACTGGACCTGACCCAGTAAGGCCCAAGCCCACCTCTGTAATCACAAGGGCTGGCGGCTCCTGGGTCTCATCACCTTGGGGCAGAATCTGTTGATACAATTGATGGTAAATCATTTTTTAAAAAAAATCCTCACGAAGGTCTGTATGGCTAACTCGCTTAATAAGTATTAGGCTCCTTCAAGGGCTGCCTGTGAGAGTTAACTTGAAATGATCCGTAAGATGTTTTGTGACACTCATTCAAGTGAAGACTCGTCCTAAGCTCCCGCTGCGCGCTCAGGGGCTGGGGCTGGAGACCTAGCACAGCACCTGCGCCCTCTGGGGCATCCCAGAGGGAGGGAGCCTCGGCCAGCTCGGAAACAGCCCGAGGGAAAAGCAGCGTATCATCTCTTCTCCCTCCCTCTCTGTTCCTGATGCCTGCATGGATTATTAATCTTCTTCAGAAACAATCCTGACCGTGATGTTCCTGAGAACGTCATGTCGGCGGCTTCCTGTGGGCCCCGGGGCCGCGGTAGCACTGAGAGTTGAGGCTGCATTTTGCAAACTGAGGCAGCAAATATGCAAATATGGAGGCTGCGGCAGTCTCAGCAAAGAGCCAGTGCTGCCATCTGCTGGTCGCCAGCAAAATGCCCCCGAGCCAGCCCTGCAGGAATGTAGCAGTTGGCTCAATTCGGAGGCTGATGATAAAAGATTTGTCCAGGATCACATGACTGGTGTGTGGCATAACCAGGACCATAATCCAGGTTCGGGGTCCCTGCGTGTGCCAGTTAGTATTAACTGTCTACTTGGCTGGATTAAGAGACACTTGGGAAGTGCCTGGGACGTGGTGCGCTGTACTCATTCGGGGATCAGTCCACTGAGGTGCCCAGCAGCTGAATGAGCCCTTCGTGGGTGACTCACAGGGGGCGATCTCGGGGAGGCATAGCCCTCGCCAAACCCTTGCCTACCCTCCGCTTCCTGACTGCTCCACCGCATCCTTCCACCATGATATTCCTGCCTTGGAGCCAGCTGACCAAGGACTGCACACTCTGAAACCATGAGCCACAATAAACCTCTTCTCTTTGAAGTCATGAGTGCCAGGGAGTTTGTCCCAGCAAAGGGAAAGTTACCACGCTGTGAACTGCATAGATTCTAACACACACACTGTGCAATCTCCGCTTCCATTCTAGCACTTCCCCACCCTCTTCCCAGCCTCTGGTGACCACTGTTCTCAGCTTTGTAAGACTGACTTCTGTTGGCTTCCACAAGTGAGTGGGATCTGTGTCTTTCTATGCCTGACTTAATGTTCTCCTGTTCCATCCAGATTGCTGCAAACAACAGAACTCTGTTCTTTTTATGGCTGAATAATATTCTATCACGTGTGGGCCATGCTCTCTTTATCTGCCCACCAACTCCTGAGTGAGTCCATCCTTGGCTTTATGAATAGTGTCTCACAGTTTTGATCCGTCCTCTGGGAAGGAGACTGCAGCACCCCGATAAGAATGCTTGCTGTCCCCATCCACGTGCTCCAGCCTTACCCAGTCTTTACTTGGACTTGATTCAAAGGCAAGAACATGTGAAGGAGGCGACTGAAGTCCTGGAGGGCAGGTATTTGCGGCACCATCCTCCAGGTTCCTCCTGCAGGACCCCGTGTCCTAGGACACCCTGAATACTGCCCTTCAGCCAGTAAGGGTGGTCTAGGGAGCGGGCAGCCCTTCTGGGACAGCACAGCCTGTGCTAGGAAACCTCAGGTGCCGATGCTGGGCCTCCCTTTGCTGTGACCTAAGGAAGCTCCATGGGAAAACCCACTCTCCTGAAGGGCGAGCTGCCCCAATTTGTCTTGTGGGTACACTTGTTACCTACACTTGCCCCCTCATGCAGCCCCAGTGACAGGAACTACTTAAGGGCTGTTTCTTCTTTGCTCCCAGCAGTGAACAGGACCCCAAGGCCCAAATGTACATCTGCAGATGGTTTATTTGGCCCAGGCCAGGGCTGCCCTAGCCCAAGTAAGCAGTAGGCAAAAGAACTGGTGTGGTGCCAGGACCTGCATTCCCAGCATTCTGGGAGGCTGAGGCAGGAGGCTCAAAAGTTCAAGTCCAGTGCGGGCAATGTAACAACTTAGCAATACCTTGTCTCAAAATAAAAATTTAAAAAAAGAGCTGGGGACATAGCTCAGTGTGAAGGCCCTGGGTTCAATCCTTAGTACACACTGTTCCATGAAGTAGTGGAAGCCCAGGAAGAGGACAGAAACCAAAGAAAGCCCTGTCATTCTTCTATGGGTGCACGGCAGGCCAGAGGGAAGGACACTTTAGGGTAAGGGGAGAGTGCTATGAGAAGAGGTCAGAGCAGCGATGGCGACCCTTCAGAGCATTCAGTGATATAAACAGCCCCCGGCATTGGGGACCAAGCAGGGGCTGGGTCACCCCAGGGCAGCTGGTGCAGGAGAATAAGTGGTTTAGGTTTTAAACCTATAGATAAAGTGTGGCAGGAAGACAGTGGAGGGTTGTGAGCAGGACAGGTGAGCTGATGTGACTTCTGAACTTACTCTGTGTTATGACTTGGGTCTCGATGTCCCCCCAAAGCCGAATGTGGTCACAGGGTGAGCTTTCTCCAAGGTGGCTGGGTTAGCATGTGTGACACTGGGGTTAAGGATGTGCGATGCTGGGATCCAGGATGTGCGGCTAGGATAAGGGTGTAAATGCTGCTGCCAGTCTTAAGGGCGAGTAGCCCAGCTGGAACACAAAGGGACAGAAGGAAGCTGCTCTTGTGGCTCGTAGCTTGCTGGCTTGCCACCTTCCTGCCTGCCTGCTTTGCTGTGGACTGTTTCTCCTCTGCAATGCCCCTCTGCCACGCTGCCCTGCCTTGGAGCCAGCCCACTATGACTGAAACCTCCACGGACTGTGAGCTAAATAAACCTCTCCTTTCACTTTGGATGTTAGATATTTTGTCTCAGCAATGAGAAAGTAACTACAACAGCACGTCTCTGTGTGAGCCGCTCAGAGGGACAAGGGCAGAAGCAGGAGGACCAGGCGAGCTGAGCAGTGACAAAGGCTTCTCCCAGACACCCCAGTAGCTGCGCAGTGTCCTTTGGCAGGCACGTGGGCTTGCTGGGTGGAAGGGTGCAGGAGAAAGGTGGGGGGCAGGGACACCAGCTTTTTTTTTTCAATCCCAGGGATGGAACTCATAACCTCGTGTTTGCCAGGCAAGCACTTAGGCTGCTGAGCTAAATCCCTGGCCCGACACCAGCTTTTAAATGGCAGCACAACGACTTGTGGGGGAGGATGGAGGAAGCAGCAGGTGGGGCAGGGTGCAGCCCCGCTCTGAGAGGCTTGCCACCTTCAGAAGGCAACTGACACAGGCTGGACGTTTTTCTTGTTCAACTACTTTTAGAACAGTTTTTGAGTCACAGAAAAACTTGGAAGAAAGTAGAGGTTTCTCATACACCTTTAACCACCCACCCTCATGCAACTACCTAGCTTGCTGTCAAGAGCTCCCTCCAGAGTGGTGACATTGTTACAACTGGCTAGCCACGCTGACCTAGCATTATCACTGGAAGTCCCTCCTTCACACAAGCTTCAATCTTGCTGGCGTACTTTCTACAGTAATGAGCAAACATGTATCCACCATGGTGGTATCACAGAGAATACTTTCTATGCCTTAAAAACCTGTTCACTCACAGTAGTTGAATCTTGGAAACAGCATAAATGTCTATCCACAGACAAATAAGGAAAGTGTGGTATATCAACACAAAGGAATACTACTCAGCCATAAAGAAGGATGCTTGAGGATTTTGTTCAAAACTGGATCACATTGAGAACATAATATTAGGTGAAATAAATCAGGCATAGAAAGTTAAATATCACATGATTTCTCTCTCTTAGGAACCCAAACTATAAAGCATTCAAAGAGCAAAATAAAAGATAAGAAACAGGGAGATAGACCTTTTGCAGAGGTCAAGGGGATCCGGGGATGGAGAGAGGGGAGGAGGAGGGGGAATGGGAAGTAAAAAAGGATTAATATGATACATAGATATGGATATAGATATTAATGCCTCACGAGGAATGTAGTCATTACACATCACAAACATATGCTAATAAAAATGTAAAAAATTCTGTTTCTCTCGTTCGTCTCTTCTCCACCCAAGCCCTGATAATCCTAATGTGTTACTGTTTGGCTTGAGATCCCTCTGTACCCTGAAAACCTCTCTCATCCAGCAGGAGAAGCAGGACCCAGAGCTGTCTCCTTTGCAAAGCACAGACTCAAGAAAACCAGAGTGCTGTGTTCAAAGTATAAAGGGGTACAGATTAGGAAGTATAAACTCAGCCTTCTGATTCCACAGGTAGCTCTAGCTCAAGCTACAGAGCTAACCAGGATTCTTGGATGCTCAAAGCCATTTGGGACGGGAAGGGGCTGGGGCTGGGGCTGGGACTGAGAGCCCGCAGACAAGGTATGTGTGCTTGGACAAGGGAGGCAAGTCTGGGCCCAGACTTGGTGACCTCAGGCAGCCGCTGCCCCTGCAGGAACAAGGTCCTGCAGGAACAAGGGAAGGGTAGGGCCAGAAACTGCCTGTGAAGAGATGCACAGATGTGAGGCACTGTCACCATCTGCCCGAATGCCTTGCTGTTGCAGGCGTTTCAGCTGAGGGGTGGGAATGTCCGGGTCCAGTACACACTGGCCTTTCTGCCATGGTCTCTATGAACCGAACACGGCTCTGTTACATCCCAATGGAGTGGGCTGAGTGAGGCTTGTTTTGTTTCTTGAGACGAAGTCTTACTATGTAGGCCAGGCTGGCCTTGAACTCACAGTGATCCTCCTGCTTCAGCCTCGAGAGTGCTGAGATTACAGGTGTGCACAGCACACCTGGCCCAAGTGAAGGTTACTTGGGTGCCCGTTTCCTCTGATGGAGCTATGTACTTGGCCAGGTCAAGAGTTTTGTCTTCCAACCAGATGTCATGATGCAGCGCCTAGGGTCTCAGCTATTCCGGAAGCTGAGGCAAAAGGACCACAAGTTCAAGGCCAGCCTCAGAAAGAGCAAAAGCCTATTTCAGAATGAACATTTTTTACAGAGTTGAGGATGCAGCTCAATGATAGAGCACCCTTGAGTTCAATCTCTTCTACCACCAGTATTATATCTTTGTATTTTCATTTCCAATGCCTAATTTTGGACACATGGTAATTTTTTAGATGATTCAATGAGAAAGTGAATAGGATGAATAACATGTGGTAATGAAGTCAAAGGCAAGAGCCGCCTCTGCAGCCTCGTGGGACGGGTGAGCAGCTTCTGGGACGGCAACTCTGAAGTGCTCGTTTCTCTCGTCGTCTGTTTGGCTCTAACATTCTTTACTTACACGGTACAGTGTACTTTTCAAGCCTTTTTAAAAACTTCCTCTATCCTATTGAATATTCACGACCATGCCCCGAAATGGGGACATGGCACTGTGATTTCAGGGGATCAGAACGTGTCCGAGGTGGGGCCTCCTGTCCCGATTCCCTCACCCGGTATCTTCCCCCAGGTCAGTCTCACGCTCTGAAGGGTGAGGGGATGCTCCCGGAGGGACAGTCCACAGCCTCGCCTCTGCGGGTGGGAAATAAAGACGCCGGCCACTGTTTTTTAACTTAAAATATACATAAACTCTGAGCATGGAAAAGACACCCCCCGTCATTTGCACAGACAACAAGATGCTCATGGCAGGAGGTGCTCGCTCGCACCCGGATCCCAGCACCCAGAGGTCTGGTCCAGTCTCCTGGGAGACAAGGACAGTTCCCGCCCGGCCACAGCTGCTGCTCTGCTCTCCTTATTTCAGGAGGTGTCAGAAGGGCGTGTCCAGGATATTCACCCGCATCAGGAACTTGTTTTTCTGAAGATCCTGGATGTGCACCTTGCCTGACACAACACTGTCCCAGGATGGGAGATTCAGGACTGTGTGAAGCCACTGGTCTTCCCTGAGATCTGCGTTTGAGTACCACCACTCCTGCGGGAGGACAGGGCGGACAGAGGTCACCGCACGCTTCCAATTGTGGAAGCAAGACTGCACTCACAGAGAAAAGTGAACTCTGCTGTCCCAATTAGGGCTTTGACACTTCCTTCTTCTTCTTCTTTTTTTTTTATTCTTTCTTTATTTATTTTTGTGTTTTTGAGACAGGGTTTCCGCTGTGCAGTTCAAGCTGCCCTTGAACTCATCTTGTAGCCCAGGCTGGCCTCAAACTCACAGCGATACTCCTGCCTCAGCCTCCCAAATGCTGGGATCACAGGCGTGGACCACCATGCCTTGCTTACTTTCCTCTTTAAATAAACACAAATAATTCAATAATACTGAATATAAGGCTGGGTTTTGGCTTTTTGGTATTTTTTGTTGTTGTTTTTGTAAGCACTGGGACTTGAACCCAGGACCTTCACACTGAGTTACATCTCCAGCTCTTTTTATTTTTTATTTTCAGACAGGGTCTCACTAAGTTGCTAATTTGCTCAGAACAGGCTCAAACTTGAGACCTTCCTGCTTCAACCTCCTGAGTGCTCGGATTTCAGATGTGTACTAGTGCGCTGGAGTGGTTTCTGCTTTGGAGGAGTTGCACTGACAGAGGGAAGAAAGATTTGCAAACGAATAGCATCAGAGGGCACAGTGGAAAGGGCTCTGGGGAGGGGCAGACCCTGCAGGAGGGGGATTCTCAGGCGCACAGGCTGGAACCATAAACTGCCAGTCCTTGTAGTAAGATCCAGAGAGGCCTGTGGTGACCACTCTGGTCAGATGTGTGTAGCCCTGCACACTCCTATTCATGTGTTGGAACTTGAGCCGCAAGGTGAGGGAGGCAGTCCTATCACGGGAGGTCTCCTCGTGCAGTCCAGGACACAGCAGGGTGAGGACACAGCAAGAGGTGGCCAAGGGAGACCAGACCCTCCCCAGGCACGCACTCTCTTGCAAAGGGTGCTAGACTCGCCACCATCGGCACCTGGTCCCTCCGTCGCCACGTCACCACCAGCCTAAGGTGCCCATGGACACCCTTGGAACAAAGGAGCCAGGGGTTTCCGCCCGCCCACCGGGGGCTGGCTGACAGTGCCCACCTTGCTCAGGAACAGCCAGCTTTTCTCCAGCAGGTTGCCCTGAGTTTCCGAGATCTCCAGAGCTTGGCTCAGGAAGATGTCGCAGTTCTGCCCGTCTCCCATGAGGATGCAGACGTAGGCCATGAGGTGGTAGAGCCGGGGGTGGAACACGGCTCCCAGGGTGTTCTGAGACAGGAGACTTTCCAAGTTCTAGAGACAAAAATCCAAAACTGTCATCGGGGTCAGAAAGAGGCCTTGATTTTTTGGCACTAAATTGCCCAAGCTGGGGTCAAACTTGAAATTCTCCTGCCTCAGCCTCTGTATACCACCACACCCAGTCTCTGCTCCCTTCTTGAATTTGAAAAACTGCAATTTCCTTGAGTTCCAAGACAATGGTTTATTGTCTTTGCTATAATCCCAGTAGCACAGGTTATATTTTTAATCTATACTGTTTGGGGGATAGGAGAGGTTTACTACTTTACTATTCATTAAATAAAGACGTGCTTTTGTTTATTATCTCTCTGGACTTTCAGGTATTAAGTTGACCACAAGTGAGGCATGCCTTTACTAGTTTTCCATTCATATTTATAAGTGCTAATGACAGTCAGCTCACTTATCACATCCAGTGCCTGTGTTACTGGAGAGAAAAAGGAAACGGAATAAATTAGATCATGGGTAAGGTGGTCAAACATTTTTCTGAGTAACATAGACTTAAACATGTCTCAAATTTCTTGCAAGTTACCTTCTGAAGTGAGCAAAAATTTACTCTATCAAATTACATTACACAATAATGTTGTATATATAACCACGTAATTTCCGTATCTTGAAAGAGAGCCACCTGCCAGGCATAATGGTGGATACCTGTATTCTCAGCACTTTGGGAGGCTGAGTCAGGAGAATCACAAGTTTGAACCCAGCCTGGGCAACTTAGCAAGACTGTTTAAAAATAAACAAGGACTCAGGATGTAGTTGGGAGTGAGGGCTTTTGGTTCCACCCCTAGTATCACAATCAATCAATGAATTAATCAGTGTAGCAATTTCGGAGGAGCAAGGTCCTAGGCGACCTACACTGCCTTTTGCCTAATTTTTCCGGCGGACAGTCTCACCACCTCCTCTTCCCATCCTGCGGCTCCTCTAGAGCAGCCTTGCAAGCCCCGGGAGGCCGAGCCGTGAAGGGCCGGGCTGGGGCCCCAGAGCGCCCGCACCCGGAGCAGCGCCCGCACCTTGAGCAGCGCCACGCCGCTGTCCTGGGCCCCGTGGCGCTGCTCTTCGATCTGTTTTTGCAGGTGGAGCACCTGCCCCTCCATGTACTTCACCAGGCCTCCGTAGTAAGCGGTCTTCGGGGTCCTCCGCGACAGGAGTCTTTTACTCTTGTTGAAGAAGCTGGAAAAGCTGTCCCAGTCCTGCAGCCGGGCGAACCTGCCCCGCCACGGGAGAGGCAGAGATCAGCACGGCTCAGCCCGAGTGGGGCGCAGGATGGAGCCCAGGTGCCGTCCGCTGCTCGAGGGGTCCCCGGGTGCCAGGCCCCGGTCTGCTCCTTCACCACTCCCTCCTCCGCGGAGAGCTGAGTCGGTGGGTGGCTTGGGGGGGAGCAGGGGAGGAGGCGGGGCTTCTTATTGGTCCCCTTCAAAGCCCAGCACTCCTCAGCAGCTGGCCCTGCACCCCTGGACATCCTGGGGAGGTGCAAGCTCCAGGACCCGCCTCCCAGGAACCCTGCACAGGGCCGGGGGGTCTTCTATAAGAGGGGGCAGTTTGCAGCCTCCGTAGACTTCCAGTCGCCTCTAGAGCACCTGGAACAGCCCGCACAAGGAGGGTGCTGTGCTGATTAACGACCAGGACAAGCCAGCACCTGTTCAGTACACTCGCAGCATCCTCCACCCCACCCTGCCACAATTCCTGCCTGCATTTAGCTGAGTCCACAGAGACAGAACCATGGACGCAGACGGGTTTCTTCTCTGTCGCACGTGTGTGTGTGTGTGTGTGTGTGTGTGTGTGTGTTGCGTATCCGTGCAGCACGCACCATTAGGGGGCGCCCTTTTCCTGCACCCAGATGAGGGCGGTGCCATACGCAATCCACCCTGACTCCTTCCAGCTGACTCGACCAATACGTGGGCTAAAGGAGTTTCCTTTCTTTAAAAAAAAAAAAAATTCCCCCCCAGGGAACTTTTCAGCGCTCAACGTCTCCAGCTGGGGACCCAAGTGCCAGGCGACAGACCCTTACCAGATGGCCAGGGCCGAGTAGAAGCCCAGGAGGATCCCACTGTGGAACTGGAGGAGGCTGTCGTCCTCGTGGAGGGTGATGAACTGCAGACACTCCTCGAAGGGTCTGTACACAAAGCCTGCGGGTGGGGTGGGGGTGGGGCGAGCGCTGAGCCCCGCTGCAGGGGGGGCGTGGCCTGGGCATGCGCTGCCTGCCGGGAAATCTGCCACCTTGTGGATCCGAAGGGGACTGGACAGCCCAGCTACTGCATAAGCGATGAACGTCTAACACCAGCTCCCAGCGCAGACCAGGACTCCCCGAGTGTAAACCAGCCTGCTCTGGTCCAAGTAGAAAACAAGGCCTTAGTGCAGCCTGTAACTTCTCCTCCTTTCCAGCCTTGTCCCCTTGCTGGTGGCAGTGTGTGTAGCCCGTTTCACTATCACGTGTGTAGAAAACAACCCTCTGGTTGGTTCCTCTGGGCTGTTGTTGTTGTTGTTTAGTTTTTTTGGAGACAGGCTTGCTGTGGAATTCAGGCTTGCAGGGAATCCTCCTGCCTCAGCCTCCCAAGTGCTGTGATTACACGTCTGTACCACCACACCCAGCTGTTCCTCTGGTTGCATGTGTGCACCCAGGGCTTCCTACTTGATGTGTTTTCCAAATCAACAGCAGCTACCAAGGCCTGGCACTCTCAGCAGCAACTGTCCCACTCTTCATCCTAAAGTGTCAAGTCTCTATGTATATGAAACACTGCTAGAAACAGCAGCTACGAAGACAGCACTGCCCTCTCTCACTTAGCTAGAGAGCTCTGCTCTCACTGTCCTCCCTGAGGATTCCTGACCATCTTGGCACCTGCTGTGTGGCCCTTGGCCCATACCACCAGTGTCTCCATTCCCAGTCCTGCAGTCCTGTGAGCCCTTAGCTAAAGGTGCCCAGCCCCAGCCTGCATACGCCAGCACAGGGACTGCCCTGTCTGTCACTTTGGAAATCCCAAAGCCACACGCACCACAGTAAAGCATCATGTCCAGGCAGGTGAAATAGAAGTACGCCTTGCTCAAAATGTGTCTCTCCTTGGTGGACAGCTGCCACAGGGACTCCAGCACCTGGGTCAGTTGCTTGTATCTGTGGAAACGAAACGGGTGGGATTAAAAATGTCAAAAGAGAGGAGAGGAAAAGTCCAGACTGGATGGCCTCTCGATCCTACCCAGTACTTGAGAACCAAATACAACCCCCCCCCCCACTCCACCCTGCTCCGGTCCTGGAGATTGAACCCAAGGCTTCTGTACTGAGTTCCATCCCCGGCCCTTTTATTTTTTATTTTTGAGACAGGGTCTCACTAAAGTCACTAAACTGTCCAAACTGGGTTCAAACTTTCCATCCACCTGCCTCAGCTTCCCAGAGTGCTGGGATTCCAGGTGTGCAGTGCCACACCTGGCTCCAAAGACAGCTCATCAATAGACGTCAAAACTGTGAAGCCAGCTGGGGATTTAGCTCAGTGGCTTAAGCGCCTGCTTTGCAAGCGTGAGGTCGTGAGTTCGATACCGGTACCAAAAACAAACAAACAAGCAAACGAAAAAAAAAAAACCCTGTGATGTCAGCCCTGTGCAGCACAGGAAGTCTCATCTCCCACTGGCTTTTCTGTCTGTGTTCTATTGTAGTCCTCCACCCCGGCCCATCCTTCAGCCCAGGGTGCTGCTCCCTGACCCTCGCTCTCCTGGAAACGTGTCCCTTTCCCTCTGCTGGGCAGGCAGGAGGCCAGGCTCCCAGGGTGAGTGACTGACTTGTGGGCATGGGCCACTGGCCAGAGTTGCCCAGGAGAGACACGGCCTCTGAGAGAATTATGCTCCGAGAGCACTGTGCCTAGAGGGGCCCAACGGCTGCCCACTGGCCCCGAACAAGGATTCTTGCCTTCCGGACCTGCTTTGGGATGAATACCTGTTCCTCAGCAGGAGAGCGCTGGAGAGCGTGCAGAGCACCGAGCAGTACTCATTCGGGTTCTGGAGCAGGGACCACATCTTATAAGCCCTGAAGCCTGGGAAGAAAAGAACCCCTGGCTGCTCGGCTGCTGTCTCTGCATCTTCCTCCTGTTTCCGGCCCTGCCAGCCCTTACCTAACTCGATGGCCAACTCCACATGGCCCATGATGAACTTGATGTGGCCCAGGGTGTTGGCCACGTAAGCCGCCATTTCAATGGCCTCTCCCTCCAGGGGCAGCTGGTAGATCCGCTCCATGGCCTTGAGTTCGTAGGGGAACCACATCTGGCTGTAGCCAGTGAGCTGGTGAAGCAGTGAGTAATCCAGAAACGCCTTCACGATCTGTAATGGCAGCAACGGAGAGAGGGGAGGTGCCAGGGTGCAGGTGAACACTGAGAGAAAGAGGGATTTGCCTTTCTCTTTATGCACGTCTGTGGATTTTTTTTTTCCCAGTACTGGGGTTGAACCCAGGGCTTTCACACTAAGTCACATCCCCAGCCCTCCCTTTTGTTTATTTTTTAAATTTTGAGACAGGGATTCCCTTAGTTGCTAAATTGTCTGGGCTCAAACTTGCAATCCTCCTGTCTCAGCCTCCCAGAGCGCTGGGATCACAGGTGTGTGCCTCTATGACAGTCACTGTTCTCAGCCACCTGGAAAAGCAACATCTTCACTTGCTTTCTAGTTGAACTTTTCCATTTTACCTTCCCCTTGGTCCCAGCTCTACCACCGTGGTCAGGAGAGAGCCCAAGAGTGGAGAAGTAAAGTTCAGTCTGGATTTGCTGAGTACCCGACAGAGTGACCAGTGAGACAGTCAACAAGATGGTCAGGAAGGCCCCCTGGGGGAGGTGACCACTAAGGACCAGGGGATGGGCACCCCAGACAAAGGGATGAACCCAAAGAGGACCAATGTGGCGCTACTTGGTGGCCCAGGAATCGGCAGGGACTGGGTCTTCAAGGTTTTATAAACACTTCCATGACTGTCCTTCCCTACGAAAAGGAATTAATGCTGGGGACAGATTCCTGGCTAGGGATTTAAGTTCCTCCAACACAAAGTTACTTTTATTTTTTCTGCGACAGGGTCTCTATGTGTAGCTCAGACTGGTCTTGAACTCATGGAGATCGTCCTGCCTCAGCTTCCTGAGTACTTGAATTACAGAGATGTGCCCACACCCGGATTATTTGACCCTTCTCCTTTATTCTTGATACTGTTGATTCTAAGAGGAAGTGATTGACCCAGAAGAAATTCAAATGTTTTACAAAGAAACTGGGTCACTCTCATTAGATGAGTTGGATTTGGCTGAAACATTTCTTCCTCTTATCTCCTGAAATCCTCATCTCATCAAAGGCTTCTGGTTAGCAACCTTGACTACTGAGTCTCCCAGTTGCTGCAGGACTTCTGTGGGGTCCCTGAGACCCTTTCAGAGAGCGCACAACGTAAGCTGGTTTCCTAATATTGAGTCATTGTGTCAGAACAGAGTGAGAAGACTTGAAATGGGCCCAAACAAAAACTGAGTGGGGTCCCATCCAGCTCACCAGTCAAGGTTCTCTCTCTCCCTCTCTCTCCTCTGCCAGTGTCTCCGGACTATTTCACAATCCTCTACGTGTAGAGGTCATGATGTACATGATACGATTCCTTTCCTGAAAACATACGTATGCAGGGTAATCCAGGTGCAGGCTGCCGTTACTAGACGAGTCCTGTTACCATTTGCGGACTGAATTCTCATCTGAACGAGTTGTAACCTCTTACAGTTCTCAGCTGAAGCCCAAATCTTCCACACGCTCTCTTTGTTAATGATCCATGGCTCTAGCTTTTAAAAGAGAGTATCAGCTGCAGATACCACTCAGCGGTAAGTGCGGGACAGGCGTGCGGGCGGTGTGGTGTTTATCTACCACTGCCGTAAACAAATCACAGAGAATCGTCCTTTGACATTTCCCTTTTTTGCTCACATTCTCGGAGTATGACTGTGGAGTATTCCAGCGGTGACAGAAATGATCTTGCTACTGAAAGAAGGTAGAAGAATCCACACACCTTCCGATGAAGCCAGACATTAAGATACTTGCAAAAAAACAAATGAAAAAAATTGGGGGGCAATACTGGGGATTGAACCCAGGCCTTCACACTGAGCTATATTCCCAGCTTTATTTATTTATTGTTTTTTTGTTTTGTTTTGTTTTTTTAAGCCAGGGTTGCGCTATGTAGTTCAGGCTGGCCTGGAACTTAACTATGTAGCCCAGATTGGGCTTAAATTTGTGATCCTCCTGCCTCAGCCTCACAAATGCTGGGGTCACAGGTGTACACCACCATACCCAGCGCCTTTATTTTTATTTTTGAAACAGTTCTTACTAAGTCACTAAGTTATCTAGACTGGGCTGGAACTTGCAATCATCCTGCCTTAGCTGCTCAGAATGCTGAGATTACAGCTGTGTAACCCAGGCCTCCTTTACTTGCAAAAATGTAACACTATCGCTTTGACATTTTTTGTTTGGAGAAATATAGTTTTTAAAAATGAAAATGTGGGCTGTGGCCCGGCAAGCCGCAGCCACCCCAGGGCGAGAACCATATCAGCGTTTCCTGAGACCCGTGACACGCCACGTTAGACCTTGGGGTGCTGGGAAAATGGGCAGCCAGTTCACCCCTCTGGTGGGCGGCTGTGAGCCTACTGGGGTGCGGGCTAAGAATCAAACATCCCTCCACCCCAGCAAGTGAGAGCCGGAGATCTGAGCATGTCTTGTGAATTGACTATATGCGATATAGCAAATAAGGGGGATTTTCTTCTGCCATCTCTTTGAGGGCAAATATTTTTATCTCTGTTTTGCTCTGTTCTGATCAATGGTATTGCTCTATTCAATATTCTGTTTTTGTAATTTTGGCATTTCCTTTGATATTGCTCTGCCTGATTGAAGGAACAACTACTGTGAAGAAAACCAGATGTACTATTGTGCCTATTGCTGTTGTCCCGGTGGCCTGCTGTGAGGTTCTGTGCCAATCTCACTGCACTGCCTCAGTTGGCTGTGTCCTGTCTTGTTCTGCTGTATTTTACTACCTTTAAAATAAAATAAATAAATAAAATATAAAATAATAAGAAGAAAAAATTTAAAAAAAATAACAACAACAAAACAGATCAGCAAGGTACTGAGCAAGCTGAAACATAACTAAACAGATAATGGACTTAAAAAGCAAAAGGAGAAAAGCACGTGCTCTAAAGGATATAACCACATGTATATTTAAGGCTGTAAGAATGATAATTATGTTGCTAAGTTTTTGTTGGATCAGAGAACGGAGCTGTTTGCAGCCTCACTGTTTGAATGTCCACTTTGTAGGCTTTGATTTTGTAACTTGAACAACTACATCCAGGAAAACAATAATTAATGTATTAACTAGTGATTTCTTACTGTTCTTTTTTTTTTTTTGAAATTCTGTATTGTTTCTACCCTTTTTTTTCTGCTTTGCTTTATTTTTTCCCTCTCTTTAAATAAAGTTTTTTAAAAATGAAAATGTTAATTCTGTTCAGATGTAGTGTTTGACTTTTAAAATATTTTCTAAATTTTTGTTTTTGTTTTGTGATCATACCATTAGTTATAACCCATATAAATAAAAGCCACTTGGAATCTTCGATAATTTTTAAGAGCGTAGGTGATGTTGGGGCTGATTTTTGTTTGTTTGTTTGTTTGTGTAAGTTTTTGAGACAAAGTCTCACTGTGTAACCCAAACTGGCCTTGAACTCACTGTGTAGCCCAGGCTGGCTTAAATATATGTGGAAATCTTCCTGCCTCAGCCTTCAGAGTGCTAGAATTACAGGTGCACACCACCATGCCCAGCTAGAGCCCAAAATATTTGAGAACTGCTGGAAAAGCTTTGTTTTTTTCTTTTCTTCTTCTGCCTTTTTTTTTTTTTTTTTTGGTCTTTTTGAGGCAGGGTCTTGCTACCCAGTTCAGGCTGGTCTTGAACTCACTTTGTAGCCCAGGCTGGTCTCGAACTTGCAACGATTCTCCTGCCTTAGCTTCCCAAGTGCTGGGGTTACAGGCGTGAGCCACCACGCCCAGCTTTGGCAAAACTTTCTAGCCAACTTCTTTTTTCTTTTCATATCCTCATGACTTTGAATTCCGTTTGGCTTTTGCTAGGGTCTTCTTTCCAAATGAGACTCAGAAATTTAAAGAACAGCTGCAGAAACACCCTACCTGGAAATCATTTTGCGTCTCCAGTGCGGTGTTCACATGCATCATAGCTGTCAGCTGGGCATAGTATTTGTGGTAAAAATAATCATTGAGGCTGTAGATCCTCGACAGCACGGAGAAGCACGCCATCTGCTGGTACAGTTTTGCCAGCCTCTCTTTCCTGTTGGAGAAAGAAGAACAAGGGGACACAGGAAGAGGGTGGGCTATTGTGCACGCAGCTAGGAGTTCGGGGTGTGGGTTTGGGGTTCCAGCCTGACTTGAACGTGAGGCCTGCCCTGGTTAAGGGGAACAGGGACTTTTAGGAAGCGTATTTCCTCCAGTGGAGAATGGCAGCCACAAAACTCACTTGGCGATGCTTACAATAGTGCAGCTAAAGCCCCTGGGCCAGGTGACTGCTAGTTAAATGAAGCTGTGTTTATCACGTTGAGGCTGATGACAGCCCTCCAGGGAAAGAAGCCGTAGCAAGCCCCATTTTACACAAGAGGAAGGTGAAACTCAGACAGGTAAGGAACTAACTCCAAGACGCACAGCTGGAAGGTGGCGGTGGCCAAACCCTGTCCACCTCCAGCTCAGCCACTCCATCAGAGTGAGGCCTCCACTTACAAAGGAAATGTGCATTCCGCACTGTGGAGGGGGCGAATGTCAGCGCCCCGCCAGAGGGATTGCAGGAAAGGGCCCGGGCCCTTCCAAGAGTGCGTGTGCTCTCAATAGGCCGCTTCACCGCTGAGGTGGCAAAAATTCTCGGTGTGTGCCACGGAAAGAGAGCTTCCCCAGGGTGGTGGCGGTGTTAGTGACCACTCAGCCCAAGACACCCAGCAGGCTTAGAAATGGCTCTCACAGTAGATTTGAAATAAAGATGTGGTGAAAGGAGGAAAATAGAGATGCTAAAGAATTCTGAGCACCTTCCATGTAGACCTGGATGACATTGGTTCTATAGGGGAAATTTTCAAGGCTCTAAGAACATGGACAGTATAAAATATGGGTTATTCGTGAAGACAGCAAATTTTTTTTTTTTTTGAGACAGGGTCTCACTATATAGTCCAGGCTGGCCTTGAACTCACTAGGAAGCCCCAGCTGGCCTCAAACACGTGGCAATCCTCCTGCCTCAGCCTCTGAGTGCTGGGATTACAGGTGGGTGCCGCCATGCCTGGCAGGGCCATAGACATTCTGATGTTAAATTTTTTTTTTTTTTTTTTTTGGACAAACAGAAAAGCACGCTCCTGGGGTCTGCTCGCACCGTGGAGAGGGTGAGACCCTCCGCTCTCCCCAGCCCCTCCTCTTACCCAGGGGGTGGGCTGGCTGGGACCTGCTGATTCAAATAACGGGAGTGTTTCTTTTTCTCCAGGTGATCATAGCAAAATAGGGAGAGTAAGTTGTGAGGAAAGACGCATTTGAGAAACTTCAGTGCCTTCCTCAGGGCTTTCCCGGCCAGCGACATCTGGCCCATGTTAAAGCAGATCTGCAGGGAGAGGGTAAAGGGAGAGAAAGACCAGATGCAAGGATGCCAGACGCGGCCAGCAGACGCAGCCAGCAGACGTGGCCAGCAGACGCGGCCAGCAGACATGGCCAGCAAGACTGCTGGCTGAGGGGATTCTTATCCAAAAAGCTCATCTTGGGGCCGAAAAAGGTCTTTGTGCCAGGCATGAAGGATATAAAATTGGTGAATAAAGGGAGATTAAAGACTAGGCTGTGGGCCGGAGATCCAGCTCAGTGGCACAGCACCTGCCTGGCAGGCACAAGGTCCTATACCAAAACAAACAAACAAACAAACACTCCAAGATGTGGCTTCATGCACGCTCACCATGCATCTTGAAGGAAAGGCTGGTTTGTTCGTGTTCATTTCTAGAGGTTGAGACAAATGTATGTGGGGAAGCTGTCAGCCTGGAGGACAGGGAAGATCTAACTGAGGGAGGTGACAGAGAGGCAATTTGTGTGCAGCGTTTTGGGGTCCTGGAGTCTTGGAGAGGAACAGCAGGGGCCAGGAGGAAAATACAGAAAGTGTAAGGGCAAATGACTGATTTATTCATGTCTTTTTTTTTCCTTCCAGTACTGGGGACTGAACCCAGGGCCTTTGCAGTGACCTACATCCCCAGTCCCTATGGAGATGGGAGCGGGTCTCACTGAGTTGCTGAGTTTCCCATGCTGGGCTTGAACTCCTAACCCTCCTGCCTCAGCCTCCTGGAGTGCCAGGATTATAGGCATGCACCACCACGGCCAGCTAATTTATGTCATGCCTTTCGTGATTTCTTACCCGACTTTTGAGGGTATAAAAAGTAGCCAACTCAAAAGTCTGACTCCAAGATTTTTTCTTCCTGAGTATTCTCAGCAGCCTGTGTCCCTCATTCAAATGCACATACGCCTGCAATCAGGAGAGGAAAAGAGCGTTGATTTTGGGCCACACGGGACAGCGGACCCAGACTCTGCTGAACGAAGGGAAGCGGGAGCCCATCCGGGTACCACCTGCCCCTCTCTGGGCTCAGCTGATCAGGAAGGGTCTGCAGACACTGGACAGGAGCAGGACAGGGAAGCTCCCGACCGTACACCTCTGCCGTCTGCTGGATCCTGCCATCAGGACGACAGATCTACAATTCTCCCTTCCATGTGTGCTGTCATGGAAGCAGCCTTACCAGAAGTTCGCCCTGGGCAATTCCCTCCTCTCGGTAATACCATCCCCAATCTCGCTTCTCTAGCAGGGCACCCACTGCCCCGACAGCATCTCCACGTCCATGAGAGGCAGGTCTCCACTTTGGGATGCGTGATGAGGCACCCCAGTTCCTTTGCCAGCCACATCTTTTGGAGGCAGAAGAGGAAGGGAAGACTCTGAGCGGCTGTGACAGTGAAGCTGCATTGTCAGCTGGCCCGGCTCGGGAGCTGCCTGGTTAGTGGAGCAGTCTCCGCAGTGTGGCTGGGTGGTTCAGGGGGGCATGACGTGGGGGGTTGTATTTGGTCCTCAGCCTTAGGCAGGGAAGGCATGATGTATTGGGCTCGCCCAGCAGTCAGATTTCCTCCAGTGGAAGACAAAGAACAAGGGACACATTCTGGGATGGGGTGCTGGGGCTGTGCTCTGCAGTATGGTTTTCCTGACCGTTTACCACCCTTACAGGGTAAAGTGGCATATGCGCAGGTTTTAGATAGTTGGTCCCCAAGGTTACCTGAACTCCCCCATCCTGACACTCACTGGCCACATTCCCACCACAAAGCTGAATATATGTGCGTCAGATATGTGGAGACCTGAGAGAACAGAGGCTGACTGACATTAAAAAGTTAAAAAACTTTTTTTTTTTTTTTTGCTATGGGAAAATTGAACCCAGGGTCTTTGCACTAAAGCCACATTCCAGCCTTTTAAAAAATTTTAATTTAATTTTTTGAGACAAGGTCTTACTAAACTGCCTAGGTTGGCCTTGAACTCACGATCCTCCCGTCTCGGTCTCCCATCTGCTGGGATTACAGCTGTGCACCAGCGTGACTTTTTGCATTTTATATAAATTGTAGGTACAGAGGCAGATGTAAGGCAGGGCTCAGATCCCCAGTGTGGCCGCGATTTGGGCACAGCTGGGGGTGTGTGAAGTTGGCTGGGGTGAGAGGAAGTGAGCTGTAGAGGCATTTCCTCAAGTGACTTCCTGGAAGTTAGTGCAGCTGGCTGCTCTGTGAAAGCAATTTAAGGTCAAGTGCATTTACAAAACGCAGCGTACCTCAGCCCTGGCCTGACCATTCCCTCTCCATCTCCTGGGAGACATTTCCGTAGGTTAGCACATCCCAGGCTCTGTCCGTCTGTCCTTGGTCTGTTCAGCTCATTGCTGCCTAATTTTATTTCATTATGTGACTCAAATCTTCTCATTCTTAGGGGCATGTGGCCCTGGGACTTCCCTTCTACTATCACAGGGGCTTTAACAGGTGGCAGGTGTTCATTACGCGTGATCATTCAGCACGAATTTCATGACAATGAAGGTGGGTGAGCCTCTGGGGGAATGAGGGGACCCAAGCCAGGTATGCAGCTCCTCCAAGACCTACAGGTATCTTATGCTCAAATCAGGACAACATGGAAAAGCCCCAAGATGTCGGTGAGGAAGGCTATGCTGCCACTGAAGCATTGCTACCCCGAGTCCCCTCTGTGACAGGCTGGGAATCAGATGGCACCCGGGCTTCCCATCTAGGTGGATGACTCAGGGCAAAGCTCTAAAGGTGACGTGTATTGAATGATGTATGGTGCTTGCTGCAGTGTGCTCCAGTGCTCTTTTCTCAGTGTTTATCCTTTCCTGTCTGAACAATGTGCTTTTCTTTGTTTTGGTTTTTAATTTTTGTGACAAGATTTCACTATGGAGTTCAGGCTGGCTTTGAACTCAGGGTGATCCTCCTGCCTCAGCCTCCCAAGCGCTGGGATTATAGGCACATACCTCTAGACTTGGCCAGCAATGTGGTTTTCAAATGAAAGGGGTGTTTGACAGGATTTGGGGACCCAAAATAATCAAAAGGCACCCTGGCTCTCCCCTTCTAGTTCTCTAGGCAGGAGGAGGGCTGGGGAGAGCCAGCTTACCATGTAGTTATCACCCAGGAGGAGATATGCAGATGTGATCTCTAGGAAGTAGTACAAAG
Source organism: Hydrochoerus hydrochaeris (assembly GCA_004027455.1). Taxonomy (NCBI): domain Eukaryota; kingdom Metazoa; phylum Chordata; class Mammalia; order Rodentia; family Hydrochaeridae; genus Hydrochoerus; species Hydrochoerus hydrochaeris. The sequence continues at coordinate 84,763 of PVLA01006000.1, forward strand.
CCTTGTGGTTCTCTTCCAGAGCCACGAAGTGCTGGGCCAGAGGCAGGATGACCATGGTGAGGACCTCCTCACACTGGCAGGACTTCTGAGGGAGGAGGTTTTCCTCAGACGCCTTCATTTTGATTATCATGGTGTCAAAGAACTCCAAGATCTTGTCTCTTATTTCCTCAGGACTGTGCAAATGCAGAAAGCAATGGAGACCAACAAACAAGAGCTATCACAGTTTCCGATGGGAAAACACTTTGCAAAACCACGAAGAGCAAGCACATAAGATCAAACGTGGATCCTACTGCCCGCACTCGCTCCATACAGCCCTGCCACTTCCCCCCTGCAGCTGAGAGCCCAGAAGGACCGAGTGGGTGATGTGGTGACAGCTGCTTGTGCGCCGTCTCCTAGACACGTGTGCTCATACCTGAGATTTTCAGGAAACAGCTTGGGTTTCTCACCGGGGTCTGGTTTAGAAGCTGAGATCTCTTCTTCCGCTAGAGAATAAACAAACACATGAGTTGTGTGGGTCTTGGTGGTGTCTCTGTGAGGGAGAAAGTCTCTGGCTTCTTTTTCCTGCCCAGCAACCACCACACTTTGCAGTCCCCTCTGCCCATTTCACAGATCAGAGGTGCCAGATGTCACCCCTATGTTGAGATGGCTCTCTATCCCCACTACCCTTCTTCTTCCACAGGAAAGCAACTAGAGAACCCATGGGGCAGCAAAGCCACAGGCCGGGGGCTGAGTGCCTGACTATGCCCGAAAGACCATCTGTCCAAACTTTCCCTGAGTCTTCACCTGAGCTGGAAATAAGGCCACTGAAATGCCAGACTCAGAGCTAATGACACTCCTCTCACTCATTTACCCTGCAGTCACTAAATCGGCACTAAGCAGTCCTGAAGAAAGTGACACCAGTTTCTAGTGGGAAAATGGAGATAGTTAAATGAAATAACCCCAGAAGGCTAAAGAAAGCAGAGAATTGCTGTTCAGTTGTGTAGTCTGAATAATGTAAAGACATTACCAATAATACAATAATATAAGGGGAAGTAGAGCATGTTAGCTCATGTCTGTAGCCCTACTCAGGAGGCTGAAACAGGAAGATCTCCCTTAACCCAAGGAGTTCAAGGTCAGCCTGGGAAGCATAGCGAGACCCCATCTCAAGGAAGAGGGGAGTGGGAAACAAGGGACAACGAGGAGAAGGAAAATAGAGAGAGGGGGCTGGAGATTTACTCAGCGGTATAAGCGCCTGCCTTACAAGCATGCAGTCTAACTAACGTTCGATCCCCAGTACTAATAAAAAAAAGAGAGAGCGAGAGGCAGAAGTGCAAAGGAGTGGTATAACAGAGGGACATCCTCACCTGCCATAGCAAGAGGGAAACAGACAATATCAGAATTTGATTTGTACATATTGGTAATCCCAGCTGCTTGGGAGGCTGAAGCAGGAGGATCCCAAATTCAAGGCCCCCTTGGGCAATGCAGAGAGTATGTTTAGAAAAAAAATGGGAGGAGTCTAGGGATGTAGCTCAGTTATAGAGCCCTTGCCCAACATATGTGAGATCCCAGTACAGTGAACAACAACAAAAAAAAAATTGAAAGAAAGCACTTACATGCCAGTTAGTATATGGAAGTAATGCATAGGGATCAACTAAATTAAAAATGTTTGCCTCTGTAGTGGATAAAAAGATTCATTTTTATACAACGGAGTACTACTCAGCCATAAAGAAGGACAAACTGGAGACTTTTATAGGTAAACAGATACAATCTGAGACCATACTCCTAAGTGAAATGAAAAAGACACACATGTGTAAGCATTGTATTGTCTCACTAGCTGAAACATCATATGTGTATGTACATGTATAATATACATGTATCTATAAACAAGATAGTGAAGGCAGTGATGCTACTGATTTCTCTTGAGCTCACCCAGGAGAAGGATTTGTGTGGTATTGTTGTTCAGACCATTGAATGCAGATGTCTTGTGCTCTGGGTGAATGATTTGGGGACAATGCCCAGTGTATGTACCAACCAATGTTTACCACCTGATTGAAATGTTTGGAAATTTTGTTTTCTTTTTTTCTTTTCGCTTTGAAATAAAATATATTTGAAAAATAAAATGTTTGCTTCTGAAAAGAACTATTGACGGTTGATATAGGGCAGTTAATTATGCAGTTATTGATATAGGGCAGTTAATTATGCAGTTAGTGTTTTATCATAAAGCTTTAGAAAGCATGCATGTGTGTATGTGTGTTTTGAGACAGGTCTCACTGTGTGGCCCAGGTTGGCCTTGAACTCAAAGCAATCCTTCTGACTCAGCTTCCCCAGTGCTGGAATTGCAGGTGTGCACCTCTACACTTGGTCTTTGTTATTTATCTAAACCTTTACTTAAACTGGGACAGTCTTTGAGCAAATGACAAATTCCAGTTGACATTTAAGACAAGTGGAGGACCTGGCCCTCAGAGACATCTGGTCCTGTGTACCCCAGAGCTAGGCTACCAAGGCCTGCTACAGGACCCAAAAATAACTTTGATGGCCCTCGCCAGTCTGTCCAAGGTCAGCTGCTGAGACTGGCCTATCTGCTGGGTTCTACCTTACTACACTTCCCAAAATAAAACATGACTCTCTTAGCCCTGGCTCATTCGCTCCCATGCACTTTCTTTTTGTCCTGGGACCTGTTTCACATTCAACCTCCAAAGCCAGAACTTTGCTGTTCCTCCAAGTCGGACATCATTCCCCTTGCCTGTCCCTGGGGTCCCGTTCCCTGCTGTGAACTGAGACCTGTGCATGGTGGCTCCACCTGGTCCCACCCCACTCAGCCAGGGACCCTTGTCCCTGGAGCCCTCCCTCCTGATGGCCTCACAGTTGAGACCTGACGGCTACAGAGTGGCAGGTGCCCGCCAGGCCCTCCACTTCCCTGGGGCCTGTGACACCCACATCTAGGCCCTTGGGGTCTAGACCCACTCCTAGCTCTGAGCTCCCGGGTGCCCCGGAAATAGTTACGGCTCCGTAAGAACCAAGAGAGTTTACGTTGGTAATTAGGCGATTTAGCCAGCTGCTTCATGGTGGCTATGTCCAGCTTGTTGAGCCAATTGTCCACTGCGAAGTGGTGAAAGGGAACAAAGTCAGTGCCCCGGCAGCGGTCGCATCGGTGGGCATTTTCCTCCAGAAAGTGGGCACATTTCAGGTGAATGGCTTTCTTCTCGTCCTTGAGCCACAGCTCGTAGGCAGTCTTCTGCATCATGGGCCTACAGAATCGGATGACGTGGCACTGGATCACCTCATTGCGCAGTTCCTGGAACTCTTCTCTGTCCTTGTCATCTGGAGGGGACAGACAGGGCTGTTGGGCCAGGCAGTGGGCGACCAATCAGCCCTAGCTGCCTCATGCACTTCAGCGCCTGTGGCTCATTTCCGGGGGCTGCTCACCTGTCCCTTGGCTGGGCTGGAGGCTGCAGGAGCGGTGATGCACCTGGAAGGAGGCATCCTGCTGCTGGGCCAGTCGGAGGTCCTTGCCAGTCTGGAAACAATCAAAGACGCCGTCTTCCACCAGCGTGGTCAGGGCTTCAGTCATCATCTTCATGTCCCAGCAGGGGAGGATCGCCAACAGCAGCTCCGTGGTGCAGACCAGGCCTGTGATGGCCGCGCACCTGACCAGCATCTGGTGGGAGAGGCTCATGCTGTCCAGCTGGACCAGGGAGATCTCTGCAGGGGAAGCCACACCCGGGGACCCCGTTATGGGCACTCATCACAACTGAATCCCTCTGCAGTCCTCATAGACGGAAGCCTAGCTCACAACACTGTTTACGCAAGGATGACAGAAGGGACACAGGCTATGGTCTAGAAATGCACAGAACGAGAATGAGATTGATTTAAAAGGCGTATGCACAGCTGTAAGCTGTGATTCTCCTGCCTCTGGGAAGCTGAGGCAGGAGAATCACAAGTTCAAGCTCAGACTGGGCTAAGAAAGGGCTGGGAGTGTATGTATTCACTGTGAAGGTCTTGGGCTCAGTCTCCAGTACTCCAAAAACAAAAACAAAAAAGTTTCAGCATTAGAATGCCAGCAGCTTCCTAGATGCTCTGACCAAATGTCTTTCCTCTAGAGACAAAATGTCAATTTCTCAAATCATCCAAAGAAAACAGTAGAAGTTGAGTTTGTCCACCTTCCAACTGTGGGAGACAGTATATGAAAAGAAAATGACACTTACTGGACACCTCAGACCCTTCAGCTGGACCTGGGCCACCCCTGGAAATGTTTAAAGTTACTTATGACTGGCACAGATTGAGGCCAGAGGCACACCAGAGAACTGCTTTAAAATCACTTTTCTTTCCAAGTATAATAATCTGTCTCTGGTTTATCACTTCTTTCTTATAAAAGTAGATGGCAGAAAATGTCTCAGGACTGTATTTGATGCATATATTCCCCCCCCCCTTATGTGCTATACCTCATTCTTTCACCAGTGGAATAAATCAGACCCTAGAACAGGTACAGGGGCATGAGAACCCTAATTAGGAGGAGGAAAACCAGCCTCAGAAGATGCTTTCCACTCCCTGGGTGAGCTCAGATCCCCCTCCTCCTTGGGACAGCCACCCCGGAGAAAGCAGAAGTGAACTGAGTAGGAAATGAATGCACCGGTACCTTTTAATGAGGTCGGGAGGGACAAGTTTTTCAGTCTGACACCACTTGCGAGGTTACAGACTACATCATTTCCCTCCTCTGCATTAAAAAATATTTTTAATTCATCTGTTGGCTTCATGAAACTCTCTAAGGGGAGATAAAAGGGGAGAAAGAGTGCAAATTGTCATTTTTGTCTCAAAAAGCCTGATATTGTCTGATAAACATCGGAGTGGGTCTCTTGTGAGAAAGAATGACCAGAGGGGCGTGTTGCCCCACCAAATAGTCTAGAATACCTTGTTTCAAGTAAAAATCAAATGTACTGAAAAGTCTTTGTCTTCCCCCAGCCCCCACCCCAAAAAAAGAATCGGTGCTATTGGTGTCTTGCAGAGTACATACAGTTTTGCAAAAAATTGGATTTTAGTCCACTTAGGTTACATCTCATAGGATTCGGTAACTCATGCTCGAATGCAGCTTGCTGCCCTGTTGCTCTACTCTGGTACATTTCATCCCCGACTTAGGAACACTGAAGCTGCCAACTTTCACAGGCTGGAACAGACCTCGAATTATGTAGGTGTGAACAAATCACGTGTTTGCCAGACACCGGCACAGCTGTGCTGCTGTGCGCTTTCTGTACAGTGAGTGCCATTGTGTCCGGTGGGACAGTGCTCACTCAGAGCCCAGATGTCCAGAAGCAGGAGGAAGAGCAGTGGTGATCAGAGCTTTGGTTTTTATGTTTGTGTCAACCTATGACCCACTTGGCCAGCTTACGAATGTTCTGGAACGGAACTCACTCCTGCGTCGGGGATGTACTGTACCTCAAGGTGACCCAGCTGATTGGCTCTCCCACCCTAACCGCGCTTAGCTTCCAGAGCAGGACGCCTGAAGGCCAGAGGTCTGCCTTCAGGGGGGCTGGCCACACCTGGCTGGCTCTGAGGTGCTACCACGGTGGCCACAAGGAAACCTGGTAACTTTATTATTGACACATCTGGATGCTGAATGACAGCTCCCACCTGGCCCCAGTGCTGTGACAGTGGACAGCTGTCATGACAATGACCAGGAACAGCCATAAAATCACCAAAATGAGGTGGAACCGAGATTTCTAGAGAGCCTCCGTTCCTTTCCAGGAAAGGCAGGAATATTCTTCCTCTTTATTAGCTTATCCCTCCCCAGATTTTTTTGTAGTACTGGGGAATGGTCCCATAGGTTCTCAAACTAGGAAGTACCCTACTACTTGACAGGTTTTTCCCATGTGCAGGTTAACACGGCGCTGGAAGATACCTCCCTGAGCTCCTCTTGGGAGCCCAAAAGTTAAACCTCCCACTTAACTCTCCTCCAATCAGCTGTCAATATGTCATTCCACCTGCCCTGTTAGCTCTGCCCCTGTCAATTCCAAATAAAGCCCACGGTTTTTTCTTGAACCTTCCAGAGGGTGCTTGTGTCTGTTCTTCAGCCCTCCTGTGTCCACGATAAAGGCTTTTTTTTTTTTTTGAGATAGGGTCTCACTATGCAGTTCAGGCTGGCCTTGAGCTCACTTTGTAGCCCAGGTCGGTCTCAAACTCACAAAAATCCTTCTGCCTTAGCCTTCAGAGTGCTGGGATTATAGGCATGCACCACCACGCCCGGCTGCCTCTTTTCTTTCTGGTTTTTCTCTTTTTCTCTCTCTTGCACTTCAGAAGACCAAACACCACTGAACTACCTTCCCAGCCCTGTTTTAAAATTTTAATTTTGATACCAGGCATAATGGCACACAAGTGTATTTCCAGCACTTGGGAGGCTGAGGCAGGAGGATGGCCAGAGATTCAAGGCCTGGGCTATAGTGAGTTCAAGGCCAGCAGCTTCAACTACATAGTGAGAATCTGTCTCAAAAAACCTGCCCCGCATTATTTTTTTTTTTAATTTTGAACTTGTAATCTTCTAGCCTTAGCCTCAGAATAGCTCGGATTACAGGCATGCATCACCAAAACCCAGTTTCCCTTATTTTTTATCCTGTATCTGTAATCTCTCAGCCCCAATAAATTGAGAAGTTGATTAGCATATTTATCACCCACTTTTTCTCTTCTCAGCCAAGAATAAATGTTGGCTGCTCAGTTGGTGCTCAGCCTTGTTATCGGCTTCACAATTCCAAGAGAGAAAGAGGACTCGGGGGGTTCACAGATTGGTAGACAGTCATGTTCCCGTGCTCAGACACAAACATTCTGCGGGAGTCTGAGCTTCAGGGAGCACATGGCCGGTCCCAGAGACAGATTTAAAATGGGGAGCTTTGAGCTGGGAGTGGTGGCGCACAGGCCACAAGCTGGAGGCCATCCTGGATCACATGGGGAGACTCTGCCTCAAAAAAAAAAAAGGTGTGTGTGTGTGTGTGTGTGAGGTTTGAAAAGTAAACATGCCCAGTAATTTGGTGTGCTGGCGCTCCAAAAGGCACTATTTGTCCCTTTAGTCATTCACATGGCAGCCATGAGACATGTCCTAGGGGCGGTGGAAATATAAAAATAGCCAAGTTCCCCGTCTCCTGGAGAGATAAGTCGTGCAAAGGGCAGGATGGCTGGGCGGTGCTCCAGTGCCCCATGAGGAGCACGGACACTAAGTGCCAGGCAGCTCGCATCACACCCCTGAATGCTGTCATCATGAACCACACGGGCTGCCAGCCTTCCAGGTGCCCGGAGCCATGGGGACAGATGTGCAAGCACCTGACTGCAGTAGCGAGAAGAGCAACTGGGAGCTCAACAGCATGAGACCCTAGAACAACTGGTTCAGACCGGGAGGCTTAAGGGCTTCGGGCAGGAGCGGGATGTATTGACGTTTCCTTGAAGGATGAAGCGATATTCTGAGTAGAAAACAGGAAATCAGTGCAACGCCTTAGAAGCCCCAAACTGCCCTTCAGGGGAAGGCGAGGCTGATAGCGTGGTGTGGACGCAGCTCCTGTGGGTGATGGACGTGGACACCAACCTGTGAAGACTGGACCTCATCCCACAGGCGACAGGCACAGAACACAGCATCCTGGGGAACAGATAGGAGGGCTCCCACCAGTTGTCTTCAAGTGCTGTGGTCTGGGTTTGTGCCTCTAAAACGCATCGAAGCTTAAAATCACAACAGTGTGTGGAGCCGGGACTTTGGAAAGGTAATTAGCATAGATGGGGCATGTGGGCGGCCCTCATGACTGCACTGATGCTTTTCCAGAAGAGGAAGACAGTGTTTAGGTTTTTTGTTGTTGTTGCTGTTGTTTTTGTACCGGGAATCAAACTCAGGACCTCATGCTTGCCAGGCAGGCACCGTGCCACTGAGCTATATCCCCAGCAAGGAGAGTGTTAAGCAGCAAGCTTGTTCTGTCTGGCCATAGTGCCCTCTCTGGGACCTTGCGCTGTGGTGACCATTCTTTGGATCACGCAATCAGTATTAACTGGGTGTCTCTAGGTACCAGGCATCCTCCTAGGTCTGGGGATTCGGGAGTACACAAAGCTCCTGGCTTATGGAACTCACATCCTGGCTGATGAGGGGAAACAGACATAAACAAGAGACATACAGATTAACAGGACGATTTCATATGTAATAGATTCAGAAGTAAGAGCCACAGGTATTGTGTACTCAAGTTCACCTCTTGTTATCATTTTGCTGCATTTGAAGTATCCTTTGTTCTTGCTGTATGTACATGGATTTCTAAGGCATCTCGATCTAAATTTCATATATCACTTTTTTTTCTTTTGGAGACAGGTTCTTACTATGTAGCCCAAGAGAGAAGCCATCTGGGCTGTAACTAGCAGGGCCATGGGGCAGGGCTGGGCATGAACGTGTTGGAGGTTAGGGGGAAAGTGTTGTGGTTTAGATCTAAAATGTCTCCCGCGTCTCATGTGTTCAGAGATGGGGCTGTTGGAGGCTGACGGGGTCATGGGGTGCTATACTTATCAATGGGTTCATGCACTGATGAGTTCGTGGCAGGGCGAGCTGGGAGGAGGCCTGGCTGAAGGTGGGTCACTGAGGCTGTGACCTGAAAGGTGGATTTTCGTTTCCAGCTCCTCCTTTCTCTCTCTCTCTCTCTCTCTGCTTCCTGGCTACTGTGGTTTGAGCACCTCCCCTCCGCGTGGCTTTCCAGCGTGCCATTTCTGCCTTGAAGCCCATCAGCCACTGTCATGGTTCATGTCAGTGGCTCCCAAGCCTCATGCAATTATGCGTTTGTGATTGGTTCATTGTCTAGTGCTTGGACTGGGGGTGTGAGTGCTACACCCGCCCAGGGGTGGAGCCAGGATGTGATGTAATGGCAGGAAGAAGGTGTGTGTCTCTCTTGCTGGTTTCTGCCTTGCTGTTTGCAGCCCCCATGAACTGCAGCCCCGCCACGCCACCTTTCCTTGGAGCCAACTGAGTATGGACTGAAACCTCCAAGAACTGTAAGAAATAAACCTTTCCTTTCCCAACTTTGGGCATCAGGTATTTTGTCTCAGCAACAAGTAAAAAGTAACTAAGGCATCCATAGACTAAACCCTGTGAAAATATTCTGAGTGAAAGTAAGCTTCTCCTTTATTTTTTTCAGATACTGGGGACTGACCCCAGGGCCTTCACAATAATCCCAGACCTTTGTTTATTTTTACTTTTAGTCAGAGTCTCGTTAAGTCCCTACATTTTTCAGGTTGGGCTCAAACTTGCTATCTTCCTATCTCAGATTCTCAACTTGCTGAACATGCAGTGTGCGCCCCAATCCCCTGCCTCCTTCTCTTTAAGTTGCAAGGGTCTGATACCTTGTCCCAATGATAGGAAAGTGACTAATCCAAACACCAAAGAGTTTTAAGTGGGGGAGATGCCTGGTTGTATTTAAAGGTACTTACAACATACCCAGAATAAATGTTTGTTGAGTGAGTAAACAAGTGTTATTCTGTGGCATTTACATTTACATATATCCTTCTCTCAGCTAATATTTTATTCTAATGGAATTATTTAATCTGAAAGTAATCATCATAGCAGTCTTTGTCTACTTAATGATCCATTCCTATCCTTAAAACTTTTGGTTAAGGAAAAGCTTTTCAGTTTGTTTGTTTGTCTTGGAGTTGGTTTGTTTGTTTTGAATCCTAATTATCCAGAAAGGAAAAAAAACCTCTCTCCATAAAAATAAATATATCTCTTTTTCCTTAAACAAACACAAAAACCTTTACTTTGATCACACTCTTCTCTCAGACACCTGCCTGCCGTTTCTCCCCGGGGTGACCCCGCAGCCACCCGTGCTAAGGTCCTGGAGTCCCATCTACGCTACACAGCCCATGGGGAGATGCAGACCATCTGGGCACCGGGTGATTCAGGAAGCAAGGAGCAACTCTTGCGAAATCCCCCTCATTGTCACCTGCAAGTGACGATTTTCCACCTGGGAGTGCCATCAGCGTCTGTCTACTCCATCCAGCTGGTCCCCCTTGAATTTAGCCTGAGGAAAGGAGTTCTCCCCCTGCAGATTTGGTGATATTAATGTGTGTCACGTTCCCCACCGTGAAGGCACCTGGCTTATGTGAATCCCAAACCATGAAAAGACTGGTGTCCAGGAAGGGTGGGGAGGTGTGTCTCCCCACTTCCTGGACATCAGAGACCTCACACAAAGATGGGCCGCAGCTGGATGTGGCGCCTCACACCTGTGACCCCACCTCTCTGCCACACTGAGACAGAAGGATGGAAAGTTTGAGTCCAGCCTGGGAAACTTAATGATTTACCGAGCTCCCCGGCTCAAAATATAAAATAAGGAAAAGGCTGGGGATGCGGGCCTTTTCTCAGGGTGAAGGTCCTAGGATCAAACCCCAGCACTGCAAAGAAAGAAGACATTGGAGGTGGAGAGAAGGCAAGTCAGCTAGGGCCCTTGGGACCTAAGGACAAAGTGCAGAGATGTTTTCTTTTCCAGTCATATACCTCAGCTGTGGACCTGAAAGTCTTCCAACACTTGAAATGCCAAAGGGATAAACAAAGAGGTCCCAGCAGGAGCCTGCGCTCTGTGGTCTCCCATAATCCCCCACTCTCGCTGGCACAATCACCCCACTACCCTGCTCCCTCCCCGTCCTCCCTCCTGCACTCAGGTGCTTCCACCTGGCTTCCTTCACATGCCTTCCTGCCTGTCTGTCCTGAGGACCTGGCTGGCCTTCATTGTTAAGCCACGTTTTTTGTATTGTTTTGTTTTGCTGCAGTGGGGTGGATTTTAGCCAGGGTCTCCCCACTGAGCTCCATCCCCAGCTCTTTAATTTAATTTTTTATTTTGAGATACAGGCCTCACTCAGTCGCTTAAATTACCCAGGCTGAGCTCAGACTTGGAACCCTCCTGCCTCAGCCTGCCAGAATGTTTGAACTAGTTATTTTACTTCTGGACAATATAGCATTGTGTTTCTTCCTAGGTGACAAGTACATCTCTCCTCCTGAGAGAGGAGCAGGATGTGGCCAAGCTTCTTGGGCTAGTAAAGGCCACCTGTCAATGACAAGATCCCAGGACAGCGCCGTGCAATTCCCAGGACCCTGTATGTGGAACTTCTGTGGATTCCCGGAGATGTGGATGGCATATAAGGACACGGCCCCCACGGGGAGCCCGCCAGGTGACTCTCCACGGAACCCCACGCTGTGTCTCCCGGGTGTGCTTTTCCTTTTACTGTTTTTCTCTTTCGTTTGGCCCAGCTTGGGTGACTCTGGCCTCTCCTCGCCACCTCACCCTAGGGGAAGCGGCAGCGGAAGAGGCCCCCGCCAGCTTCTCCAGAGCAGGCCCTGGTCCAGAGAACCTGAGACAAAGCGCTGGGCAGGACTCACTGAACATGGTGTTCCAGGTCACGCCGGCCTTTTCCTCAGACTCCCTCAGCCTGAACTGCAGGACCTTGTGGTGCTGGAGGTTGAACAGTAGCTCTTCACAGTAAAACGGGATCCCGCAGCTGCCCTCCACCAGGTACCTACAGGGCGGGCAAGGCGACCGCTTTAGGTTAAAGAGCAACTTCTGTTCCCTTGAGGCCTCTGTGGTCTACGTTCCGCACTTACCATGTAGCCCAAGCTGGCCTGGAACACTGTGTCTTCCAGCCTCAGCATCCTGCGGGCTAGAATTATAGCCTGGGCCACCACACCTGGCATGAACTACCTTTTAAGAGGGATAACTATTTGATGCTTCGATCTTTTGAAAATAATCTCTTCTCATTGCCACTTGTTAGTTTGTTTTCTAGTTTTAGGGATTTTTTTTTTTTTTTGTACTGGAGATTGAAGCCTCACACATTATAGGCAAGTGTGTTACTTTTTAATGCACTGTTTATTTTTCTTGGAAACAGGGTCTCACAAAGTTTCATGGGCTGGCCTCACACTTGCGATCCTCCTGTCTCAGCCTCCTGAACAGCTGGATTACAGGTGTGCACCACCAGATCTGGCTCTTTTTCTTTTTCTTTCTTTCTTTCCTTTTTTTTTTTTTTTGAGACAGGGTCTCACTATGTAGCCCACCTCACCATGGTCTCGAACTCACGGTGACCCTCCTGCCTCAGCCTCCTAAATGCTGGGATTATTGGCATGCGCTACTACCCTTGGCTTTCATTTTACTTTTTCAATTCCATAAAACACTCATATCTTTCCAAATTTAAGTTAAAAATGCCTAAAGAAGGTACCTCCTCAAGCTTATTTCTCTTCCTCACCCTACAGGTAATGATTAGTTAATTTATTTATTTATAGTTTTTGAGACAGGGCTGACCTTAAGTTCACAGTCTTCCTGCCTCATTCTCCCCAGTGCTGGGATTCTAGGCATGTACTACCATGCCCAGCTCAGTCTTTTTAAAACAATGTCCCTTTGTCACTGCTGTCAATATACCTTTCAAATAAGTCTATAGATGTCTATACATGGTCACACACGTGCACCCCACTGTGGAGAGTCAGGTTCATGCCTGGAGTTATTTTAAATGAGCCCTTGACCAAGCCATCTTTCTTTTAGACGCAAGACAATCTTGTACGTGTACATACATGTGTATACCTGTACGTACGTGTGTGTACGTGTACGTACGTGTGTATACTAGAAAGAATGGATGCAGGTACACATAGGAAGGGTGGAGCTTTGATCCCGGTACAAAAAAAAAAAAAAAAGGGAGGGTGGAGCGCGCCTGCATCCCAGGTACCGCGTAGGCTGGGACAAGAGGACGGAAAGGTTGAGCCCAGCCACGCGCGGCGGTGCGCGCCCACAGCCCCAGCAGTCTGGGCGGGTGCGGTAGGACGGCTCCGAGTTCACACGTTAGCGACTCAGCAAGATCCTGTCTCCAAACAAGGAGCAAGAAAATGTCTGGAGCTCCAGTTGAGTGCAAAGAATCTGGGTTCCCTCCCCAGTGTCCATCAACAAAAGCGTCAGAGGCCAGGCTGGGCAGCTCAGGGGGACCCTGCCTCAGATTTAACTTACAGAGGTCTAGATGCAGGTCCGTGGTGGCCTAGCCCGTGCGAGGCCGGGGTTCCCTCTGTACCGCAGATAAATCCACAGGGAAGGAAACAGAGCCCGAGCGTTGCTAAGGGGTCTGCAGTAGGTGCGCCGGAGCTCTCGGGAAGCCCTGGGGTCTGTGGACGGTCCCTGGCTGGCCAGCAGCCTCAGACAGCAGACATGGGGACACAGGCAGGACACGGGCGCCTCAGGTCACATCCCAAGGATCTGACGGTGGGAGCGTGCAGAAGCCCCTGAGCTACTCACAGGTCCAGCTCTCTGGAGACACTGCTCACGTTGAGGTCGAAGCAGGTCTTGTTGCGGATGTCCTTGGACTGAACCGCACCCAGCGTGACGTAGGTTGTGTTCCGGTTCTTCACAATGGCTTTGGCGGCGCTGCAGAGTTCGTCCACACTGGGCGACAGGGACAGGATGATGTAGATGGGCACCGTCTGGATCAGCTTCTCCATGAAGGTCCAGGAGGTCTTGTCCATAAACTGGGCATCGTCGACGATTAAAATCACCCTTTCGCTTTGCACTGTCTGGGTGAGGGGGGAACAAGGAGAGAGACACTGAGGCCCGCAGGGCGGGATGCCCGGGTGCTGGAGGCACAGTACCCACCATGTCCAAGCTTCCCTTCTCTGAGTCTGTGTCCACTGGGACCCAGCGAGCCTGGGGTCCTTAGTCACTCGGACAGCTAGTTGGCGTACTTTTATGTGGAGAAACCTTTGGGTCACAATAAATTTTTTAAAAAGAAAAGGAAGAAAGGAAGGAAGAAGAAAAGAAAGAAAACCAAAGTGCTGAAGACGTAGCTGAACTGTAGAGACGTAGCTTAGCACACACGAGCCCCTGGACTGGATCCCCAACACCGAAAATAAATAAATGTGTAAATACATAAAGAAATACTTTTTTTGAGACAGTGTCTCACTCTGCACTTCAGGCTGGCCTTGAACTCTGGGGAGCCCAGGCTGGTCTCAAACTCTCAGCAATCCTCCTGCCTCAGCCTCCTCAAGTACTGGGATTACAGGTGTGTGCCACCATACCCTGTAATAAATAATTTCTTAAATGTTGCAAATGTATAGGATAAACAGGGTTCTAGGGATATGCACAAAAACCAAGAAAAAGTGTTCATCACATTAAAAAAAAAAAAGAACCTGACACGGCAGCTACAAGTCATTTTACTCTGCTGACAGAGGAGTTGCCGAGATCTGCTTGACATGGACTCAGCTCACACAATCACTGAGCACCCACTAGCTGCACGCCTGACCTGGCGCAGAAGGACACTGAGCCAGGCCTGGCCGGCCACGTTTACGGAACAGAGCTGTGGGTTCTGTTACACCACCAGCAGGTCCTGTGTCCTTTCTCCGATGTAGACAACCCTTCCTTAACTAGTCTGAATTACTCATCCACTCATGAAGCATTTACCATGCATCTGTAAGGGCTGAGGCATGGTTCTAGGCACTGGGGTTATGGTCTTAAATGTGGAGTGTATAGTACTGTTTCAGCCTCTCTCAGAACCGGCCTTTCCTTCCCACTGGGAGAAACGTGGCCTGGGGAAGAGCTTTTCCCCCACGCTCCCTGCTCTGGCCTGTTTGAGTCCCTCTGGCTTAGTCCGTCTTTCCCTCTGTGCTTGTACAATAAAAGGATGAGAGTCTATTTCAAGCTTGGAAATTTCATATGATAATCATTACAAAGTGTTATGACCTATAGTCCCAGACATGGCGGTGCACACCCGTAATCCCAGCACTCTGGGAGGCTGAGGCAGGAGGATCGAAAGTTCTATCCCAGCCTAGGAAACTGAGTGACTTAGTAAGACCCTGTCTCAGAGTAAAAATAACTTAAAAAAAAAAAAAAAGACGTGTAGGGGAACTAGGGTTATAGCTCAGTGCAAAGGCAAAAACTTGGAACAGAAACGGGCAGGGATGCAGCTCAGGGGTACAGCACTTGTGTAAATTCATGAGGACCTAGGTTTAGTCCCCAGCACCACACACACACACGCATGCAGACACGCATGTACACACACACAATGATGATGATGATGGTAAAGTGAGGGTGAGCAGGGTGCTTGCTAATGTCAATAAAAGCCAACGTCAACACTGCACTTCCTGTGTTCCACTTACCTCATCTCCAGAGTCCATCAGTGTGGTACTATTGAACCTAGTGACCAAGGAAATTGAAACCCAGTGAGGTTCAGTATCTGCCCAGGGTCACAGGCAGCAACCCGAAGGCTGCGGGCGCGGCACGTGGTCAAATGCAGCCTTCGTCGTGAGTGCTACGCAAGGCTGAGCTTCAGAGACCACTGAGTAGTGGTCAAAGAAAACCAAACGACTGTTTTCTCTCTGCCTAACCCCGGCCCTAGTTTTTTCTTAACCTCTATGAGTTGAACTCATAAATCTGTATTTTAAAAGAAGCTTCCAGATGTACCTGTGATGAGACAGTCAAGGTCTGACATTGACTGATTGATTGATCGATTGGCTGACTGACCATGCTGGGGATTAAGCACAGGGTCTCATGTATGCAGAGACACATCTCTCTCCAGCCCCAAAGCCTGACACTTAGTACCCAAAGGGGAGAAGCAGGTTGGATTGTTAACCTAATACTGCTGACCGCTGGTGGCACGCCAGGCCCTGGGCTCACCGTGGTGGGACACGGATGAGCGTGAGACTCACTGTTCTTTCAGAGCTCACTGCCTCCTGGGAGGAATCGCAGCAGGCTGCGCTGTGGAAGAGGAATGATTTCAAAACTTCACAAAGCTTCAGTGGAACAGAACAGGGATTATCTGGAAAACTATGCAAATGGTCCTCGAAAAGATAAGAGCCTCCACCACGGTGGTGGGGACAGAAGGCACAGGGAGGCCAGAGGCTGGCTGAGGTACTGGGTAACTGAGCAGATGCAGCGTGCCTGGGTGAGAGAGTGGGCAGGAACTTCCCTCTGCCTCTGGTCTCTCCCAGTTACATCCTCAACCCTTTTTGTTGTTGTTGGGACCCTCCTGCCTCGGCCTTCCAGAGTGCTGGAATTATGTGGTCACCACCACAGCCAGCTTGGCAAGGGCAACTAAATGCTGTGCCAATGAGCTTGCTACTAACAAAATCAAGAATCGGGATTTTGAATGAGACAGAAAGGACCTATGTTAGGAAGCCATGGAATCTGGCGTTCTACACCAAACTCAGTGTGAGTTGCCCCAGCCACGCATGACGCTAGAAGGGAGGACTGGGCTATTAAATTCCAGGCTTGTCTGCTGTGTAGTGGACAGCTGGAGTCCTGCAGTTATTCAGAGAGGGCTCACGTTTGTTTGGTGTGTCTTGTGAAAGAAGCACTGAATGATTCCCATAAACTCTAGTCATTCAAGCCTTACGCCCCTCAGAGCTAGGTATGATTATTTCCCATTCTATACATTGTCATGCAAAGAGAGCTTATGTCATTGGGTATTAGGTCACTCAGTTACCAAGTGACAGGCTGGGGCTCACACCTCCAGAGGCTGCCTAAAGAACCCGGGTAGGAAGCGTTTTGTGTTTTGTTTCTTTGTGTTTGTAGAGCCTGGAATTGAGCCCAGGGCCTCTGTCACAGAGCCACAGCCGCACCCCCCATAACTACTTAGATGTTTTACATCTGATATAGATGAGAAAAATGACTAGAGAGGCAGGAGTCCCGGGAGTCATATTAGGAACTCCTTTCACGTATAGGAAGAAGAGAATGGAGGACTTTAGGATCAAGTGCTCACATGTAACTGTTAATGCTTATAGGTCACCTTCCTGGCTTAAGGAGTACCTAGCACATCAGCAGAGCACTCTCCTGCTTGTGCCTGGGTAGCTCATGGAGATGTGCTCTTGGGTACTGTACCTGCTGCCTGGCCCAGTCCAGGCCTTGTTCTCCTGCTTGGCTTCCTGGCCACCATGAACCAAGCAGTTTTCCTCTGCCACACCCTTCTGGCATGAGGTTTCTGAAACCTTGGAACCAGCTCGCCATTGACTGAATCTCCTGAAACCGTGAGCCAAACTAAGCTTCTTCTCCTTTAAGTTGTGGGTGTCAGATATTGTGCCTCAGGGACAGGAAACTAATAGGACACACCTCCAAAGGGGTCTCAACAGTGGACTGAGGGCCCTGAGGCCAAGTGTCTCTGCTGTCCTTTACCCAACTTCCTCCACCCACAACTTGGAACATAGGATGCTTACTTTCTCCAAGATCTTCATAAACAGTTTTTCCACTTGCTTTTGCTTTTTCAGGCTGCTCATCCTGGAAATCTCCCGGGAAGTGGGAAACTGCATGAAGAATTGTAATATTGAGTATAGGGAAGCAGCAGAGGGAATGACTCGTTCTGTGACTCTGAGCGATTCACTTAACCATTTTGCACCTTAAAAATCTTCAAATGTTAGGCAATCCATAATGTCCTTCCCAGGCGTGCTAGGATAATATAGCTATGATGAAAGGTGGGAAAAAATACAAATTGGCAGGGGGCCATTTGGAATTTCCTGATATAGTGTTTCTAGATATCTTTACTGTGACTAAAGAATGTGCACATCATCTAGGTAGGGTGGCACACACTTGTTATCCCACCCTCAGAAGACTGAGGCAGGTGGATCATCAGTTTCAGGCCAACCTGGGTTTGGCAAGAGTCTGTCTCCAAAACAAAACAAAAACAGCAGCAACAAAAAGCAGATGTGGTGGCACACATTTGTAACCCCAACATTCTAGGAGGCTGAGGCAGGATGATCACAAGTTTCAGCCAAAACTGAGCAACTTAGTGACTTAGCAAGATCCTGTCTCAAAATTTAAAAAAGTACAAAGAGGGGAAGCTGGGGATGTAGGTCAGTGTGAAAGATCTGGATAAAATACCCAGTACTGCAAGGAAAAGGAGAGGGAGGAAGGGAGAGCGAGATGACCTGGGGACCTGGGGATGTCATGCAATGAAAGAGCGTGAACTTAGCATGTGAGAGGAGCTAGGTTCCGTGTTCAACGCTGCAAAACAAGACCATGTGTGCACTGCCAAGGAAGACAGAGCCCCCTCCCAGCTCGCTGTGAAGATGCCGAAGGAAGACAAAGGTCAGAGACAGGCCAGGCGTAAAGCAGCAGGGCAGCCCCGCGGCTCTGGCCCCTCGGGGTTTACCTGGACGTGGAAAATGTCGTTAAGGAGGCAGAAAAGCTTCTCTTCCATCAGGTTCCTGACTGTGGTCTGAAGCTTGATCTGCCTCTCCTTGTAATGCTTGCAGGTGTCCAGACCCAGCACATTGGCCATGAGTATCTGGATGGTATAGAAATTCTGGTGGATGCTGATCTTCGTCAGCGCGATAGCAACAGTCCTGTTTGCGAGAAATGGGATTCTTTTGTTTTTATTTGAACAGGACAGGTTGAAGGGAAGCTGAGTCCTCGTACTCAGCCGTGCTGATGGGTTACCAAGCTGTCGGGAAGCTGCTTTTCACCCCTGCCTCATTCACCTGGCTCTGCCCGCCTGTCTGCCTGGCCGCCTCTGCCCCACAGCTTCAGTCTCCCCTAAGCGGCCACCACTACAGGTCACAGCCTGCACCTGCTGTCATCGCCTTGAAGCCGTCAACTTCACAGAAACCTCAAGGATCAGCCCGGTGCTTGCCGGCAGTCCCGTCACTCAGGAAGCTCAGGCAGGAAGAGGACAAGTTTGAGATCAGCCCAGCGGATGTAGTGAAATCAAGGCCAGCCATGGACAACAAGGGGAAACACTGTTTCCAAACCAACAAAAACTCAAAATAAAACCCTCTAGGTTCTAGTTAGATGCAGGTCTTTGGGCTGGGGGTAGAGCTTAGTAGATAATTGCATAGGGTTTAATTCCCAGCACTGCAAGAGAAAGAGACAGAGAGAGAGACAGAGAGAGGAGAGGGGAGGGGAGAGGAGGGGGGGAGGGGAGAAAAGAAAAAGAGCTGAGTGTGGTGGCACATGCCTGTAATGCCACCTTGGGAGGCTGAGGCAGGAGGATTGCTGTCAGTTTGAGGCCAGTCTAGGTTACATAGTGAGTTCAGGACCACCCTGAATTGCATAGTGGGACCCAGTGCAGTTCAAAACAAAACAAAACAAAAATAAAATTTAAAAAAGGAAAAGATTAAAAAGGCTAATTTTTTTTTTATCATTCTCATTTAAAATTTTTCAGCTGGGTAGAGGATCACAAGTTTTAGGCCAGCCTGGGATATATGGTGAGAATGGGGAGACTGAGGCAGGAGGATGACAAGTTTGAGACCAGCTTGGACTTCACAGCAAGACTGTCTCAAAAAAAAAAAAGTGGAAACAAATCTTCATGCCTAAAAGCGTAAATCTGTATCCTTTCATGTGACCTACCGGACTTTCTAAAGCCTGTCTTTGCAAAGTTTTATTAAAGTCAGGAAAAGAAACAGGTTCTACCAAGCAAGTTTGGGTCAAGTGAAAGTAGGAAAAGAAACTTACAGCTTTTTTTTTTTTTTTTTTTTGTGCTAGGGACTGAACCCAGGGCCTTTGCACCGAGCTATATCCCCAGCTTTTTAAATTTTTATTATTATGTTTTTTAATTTTTAGACAAGGTCTCACTAAGTCACTAAACTGCCCAAATTGGATTCCAACCTGCAGCCCTCCTGCTGCACCCTCCCAGAGTGCTGGGATGCTGTGTAGGTGCCACCACACCCACATACCCACTGACTGCTGCCCGCCGCCTGCCCTCAGCACATACGCAGGCTTGGTTCTGTGTGCCCAGGGCTGCAGCTCCTCCCGGCCTGTGCTCCCCTGCATGCCCAGCTCCTCCCGGCCTGCGCTCCCCTGCATGCCCAGCTCCTCCCGGCCTGCGCTCCCCTGCATGCCCAGCTCCTCCCGGCCTGCGCTCCCCTGCATGCCCAGCTCCTCCCGGCCTGCGCTCCCCGGACTGCACTCCCCAGCTCCTCCCGGCCTGCACTCCCCTGCATTCCCCAGCTCAGCCTGACGCTGCCTGCTGCTGCTCCCGTCTCAGCCTGGCTGGGCCTCCTGGAACCCACTCCTGAGGCCCCACAGTCGCGGCCCGCACAGCTCTCTCCTGCCTTGCTCTCTGTGCTTCCGTTCTTTCACTGTTAAGTTTTTTTTTTTTTTTTTTTATAGCCAAGCATGAAGGTGCGCACCTATAATCTCAGCACTCAGGAGGCTGAGACAGGAGGATCACTGTGAGTTCCAGGCCAACCTGGGCTACTTAATGAGTTCAAGGCCACTCTGAACTACATAATGAGACCATGTCTCACAAAAGGAGGTTCATTTTATATTGTACGCATATGTTTATAATCCAGAATAACCGCACTCATGGGGGAAACTGACTCACAGACATCGCACCCCAATCCTGACCCCCTTCTTCGTCGCAGAGTCCATCCTTGTCCCCTCTGCTCCTCTCCGATTTTGCTCTGTGAATTATTTACAGTGTGGGTCTCTCCTGTCCCAGAGACCGTGTGATACCGAACCTCCCTCATCTCCCCCTCTTTAGCTCCAGCGCCTGCGGACAGGGGTCTGACCGAGCTCAGAACCGGAGGACTGGCATGTGGTGTGGGCTGGCTCCCGGGCCACCAAATCCAGCTGTTGAGGTCGTAGCCCTGGGAACCTCAGAATGTGCCCTATCTGAGAACAGGGCGGCCGCAGGGTAAGTAGCTGTGAGGAGCTCAGACTGAGCTGAATGTGCTGGCATGCCTCTGTGGTCCCAGCACCCTGGGAGGCTGAGGCAGGAGGGTCACAAGTTTGAGTCCACCTGGGTAACTTAGGGACACAGTGAGATGCTGATTCAACATTAAAAATTTGAAAGAAAGGCTGGAGATGTAGCTCACTGAGAAGGCCCTGGGTTCAATCCCTGGTGCCACCAAAACAAAACAAACCCCCCCACAAACTTAAAGATGACATTATGCCAAAATAGGGTTGGGCCCCTGGACCTATGTGAGTGGCCTCTTTCTGAGGAGAGACTACACTGCTCCCGGGTACATGGTGGCCCGCCCTTAAACTGCAGGATGTAGTTTTCCTAATTTTACTTGGCTAAACTTGCTCTGTAGTGCTTGTTTCTTTTCCTGGCTTCAATAAAACTTTGCAAAAAGAGAGAGGGAGAGAGAGACAGAGAGAGAGAGATGTGGCAGTCACTGGGTACGATGCTACTACCTGTAACCCCAGCTACACATGAGGCTGAGGTGGGAGAAGCACTTGAGCCCAGGGTTTGGAGGCCAGCGGGGGACAGAGGGAGGCCCCACCTCAGAGCTCAAGTGAGGGTGGCACCATGCAGTGGAAAACCCAGGCACAGCCAGGCTGGAGAGGCCTGGATCAGACTCTTTCTCCCCGGGCTGAGAGGAAGCTACTCCTGCTGCCTGGATCGCGGGCTCCTGAAACTATGAGCCAGACTAGTCCTGTTGTCACATCAGCCCCGATCGGTGCTTTGTCCCGTTAACCCTGATGGCCACTGTAGCACTGGGCCCATCCTGGAGCACACAAGAATTCCAGAAGCGATCAGCCAGGCCTTCTGGTGGTTATCAGTTACCTGCCTGGCAGCGTCTCGGACTTTGAAGCTGGCTTTTCTCAGCCCCAGCGTTACGGCATCAAAGAACCACAGCTGCATGTGATGTGGGGAGCTCACAAGCAGCTCCCCTACCGCTCAGTTCCGTGGGGAGAACACAGGGTACAGCGTCATCCCTGACTTGTTACACAAGGGGTGAGACGGGTGAACACAGAAGCCAGGTAAGTGGTTCATCCTGTAATCCCAGCACTAGGGAAGGCTGAGGCAGGAGGGTCACAAGAGCAAACCCAGCCTAGGCAACTTAGTGATTTAGCAAGATCCTGTCTCAAAATAAAAAATCAAAAGGGCTGGGGATGCAGCTCCGTGGAGGCCCTGGATTCACGCTCCAGCAGTGAAAAAAAGAAAACAGGTTGGTGGGGGGCAGAAAAGGGGCAAAGGGGAAGCAAAAAGAATTAAGAGGTGCCAGCTTTGTGCAGGCACCAACTCCCCTGGATGAAGTTTACCATTCCGTACTGCAAACATGGACTAAAAGAAAGACCTACCTAAGCAACACTAGGCAAGTACATCAGCTCTTCCAGGGAAAAATCCCAAGCCCTTTCAGTCCCCTGTCCCTGCCCGGGGTTCAGCAGTGTGACCGAGTGACCCCTGACCAGTGTCTGTCCTGCAGACCCAGCCAGGCCTCCATCTCTGCGTCCAGCTGGCTGGTCACCCTCAGCCCATCTGCATTCCTGGGTTGCTCAGGCAGCTGTAAAATACGCAGGCCCCACCTGGCATAAACCGGGGTTTGGGGGGGTCAGCCTGTCCCCCCCATGCTCCGGTCCGAGTGAGGGTCGGGAGTCCTTCTGCACGAGGGTCCCGTGCTCTAGCCACGGCGTGGGCACCCTGGAGGCGAGTTGGAGCAGGAGAGTGAGTCCTGCAGACTGGACTGGGCCGGGCGTCCTCGGGGTGTCCCGTTTCGAGTCACACACCTGTTCCTCTCTCCCTGGGCCAGATACTCGATCTCCTTGAGGATCTGGCTCTTCCCGTAGCCTGTTATGCCTTCGTAGATGAGTACACGGCTGTAGCCGGAAATCAGAAACTTCTTCATATTATTCATGAAGTAGCTGATCTCCTTATCACGACCTATGATTTTCATTTTTTAAAAAAAGGAGTAAACTCATCAACATCTACAGAGATAATGAGAAGCGCGTCGTGAATGCCTCCCCGAGGGATCCCTGGAGCCCCCCGGGGTTGTTCACAGACCTTCCCCAGAGCCTGTGTGCTTTATTCTGACACAGGTCTTGCTAGGAGCCCAGGCTGGCCTCGAACTCCGGACGCCCCTGACGCAGCCTCCCTGCGCTGGGATTGCGGGTGTGCACCACTGCGACTAGCTCATGGGTGGTTTCAGGTTTTAAAATCTCCCTCTGGAACTTTCTAGCTTAAAAGGTGGTTTTGCAGTTTTATTTGACTACCACAAGCTGTGAGAGGAATTGGGTTTTTGGTTTTCACTTCTTTATCTTTGGTTTTTTTGAGATAGGATCTGACTATAGATCTCAGGCTGGGCTTGAATTCGCTTTGTAGCCCAGGTTGGCCTCAAACTTGAAGTGATCCTCTTGCCTCAGCCTCCCCAGTGCTGGGATCGCAAGTGTACACCATCACACCCAGCTCTGACCTCAATTCTTAGTAAAAAAAAAAAAATCATCTTTTTTTCTGATAAAACCAGTTACCTTCTCCTACATGTGGATGCTGCGTGTTTTAGAGCTCCCTGGTTTAGTCAGAACCGCTCTGCAGAGGCTCTGTTGTGAAATTGTTCCTTTCTGAAAATTCTTTTCAACTTCCGTTTCGTGAGCTGTGCTCTTTTCTTCTTTCGCTGGAACCTCTCAGGCTGCAGAGTAGAAGCTCCTAGCTCTCTGTTCCCGCCATACAGAATGTGGGAAGCCAAAGCACAGTGGACGGTCCTCTGCTGGACTCTGTAGGGCGTGTGAGCCAGGTACCTTCCCTCCTGTGACCCTGGAGTTCAACCTGCCCCGTGCTAGGCAAGCGCTCTGACCGCTCTTCCGCTTAACGCGTGTCTCGTTTCTGCTATCTGGGATGGTTGCACGTATTTTGAACCTGAAATGCCACTTCGTATTCCTCATAATTTTTTTTTTTTTTGGTCCCTGTTACTGTGCTGTCACTGACAGGCGCTCTAATAATGAAGACGGGCGTTTCCGCTCCGTGAACCTGGGCCCAGCTCTGCAGGTTGCAGCTGCAGGAAGGCGCGTGGGGCTGCCGCCCACCTCACCGGGGGGGAATCTCACACCAGATGCATGCGTGTTGCATGGAGGCTACACAGTGCCACTGTCCTGTTGTCCCCACACCTGTGGAGGGAGGTTAGGGGCCCCAGTACTGGGTCACCGTGAGCACCTCCAGGGAAGGTGGAAAAGCAAGCGCTCGGGGATGTGAGCTCCAGTCCCCTTTCTTCCTTCTCCTTTCTCCTCTCGCCATGTAGGAGTTTGGGGTCCCAGTGTACAGGAAGTCAAGTGCTAGAAGACCCTGAAAATCACCACAAGGCTGCGCCCGGGGCCATTTCCTCTGGCCAGGGGGCTTTTGGCAGCTCTGGGTCTCCTGTCTTCTCTCAGGGCTCTGCTGAAGATTCGGCCTGATATTCCTCAGAGTGTGGGACGCATCACCTCTCCTTGGCCCTGATGAAGTGGTGACCAGGACTAAACCTGTGGTGAGTCAGAGATATTCAGATCTTCTAGAAGGAAGGAAATTCCTATAGCCACTCTTGGGTTTGTTTTTGTCCAACTTGTGGGCAAGAACTTAGGCACAGGTTCCAAATAGAAATCAGAACTCATTGGTCAGTACAAATTTTCAAACATACAAGGAGAAATAAACTGGCCCTGGTGGTGCATGCTTGCAATCCTAGCATTCTGGGAGGCAAAGCCCTCTAAAAATCAAAAAGAACTGAGGGTGTATCTCAGTGCTAGGCATTTATCTAGCCTGTACAAGGCTCTGAGCTCCAGGAGAGAGAGAAGGAGAGGAGAAGGAGAAGGAGAGGGAGAGAGAGAGAGAGTGCTTGCTTCAGGTTGGGCATGGTGGCACATGCCTGTGAACCCAGCACAGGAGGCTGAAGCAGGAGGATTGCTGAGAGTTCAAGGCCAGGCTGGGCTCCTTAGTAAGGTCAAAGTCAACCTGAACTACATGAGGAGCCCTGTCTCAAAAAACAAACAAACAAACAAACAGTGCTTGCCTCAACAGCATGTAGAACTAAAGTAGAGTAATACAAAGAAGATTAGCATGGTTTTTATCTTTGAAGGGTTTCATATTTTTAAAAAAGTAGAAAGAGATAAAAAAAGGTAATCACTCTTCAAAAGAAAAGGAAAAAAAGGAGCCAGACGTGGTAAAGAGCATCTAAAATGCCAGCAATTAGGAGGCTGAAGCAGGAAGATCATAAATCCAAGGCCAGCCTGGGCAGCTTAGCTCCATCTTTCGTCAAAATAACAAAAAAGAGAAAGAAGAAAGAAAAAGATCACAGAGTAGGAAACTGATACATAGGGTAAATTGATGGTAGTGGGTTTATTTCCAGAATATATAAACAATTCCAAAATATCTATGATAAAAATGTAGCCCAGAGGAAACCTGGCAGATTTGTATGTCTTATAAAAGAAGATGAACAGAGGTTTTAATCTAGGAGGGCTCCCTCGCATTTACTAGCCTCCCATTGCTGCAGTCCAGGAGCCTCTGCTAAAAGAAAGACACACACCACACTCTAAAGAAGGTTAACAAATGGCCAATAAACGTGAAAAAGGAATTCAACCCAAATGCAGATCGCAATAAAATATCACTACACCCAACAGAATCATTAAAATTATAGACTGCGCCAGGGTTGTAGCTCAGTGATAGAGGACTTGCCTCGCATAAAAAAGGTCCTAGGCCGGATTCCCCAGCACTGCATAAATAGAAAGATAGATGACAGACTGATAAAATTATGGTTGCTGGTAAAAGTGAAGACAAAAACTGAACCTTAACACTGTTAGCTGGCATTTAGATGTGTATAACCTCTTTGGAGAGCTACTTGGCATGATTTACCACATTGTACCATCTGTCCTGACAATTTCACTTATGTAAAATTCATACATATGTTCACCAGGAGACTCGTGCAATGCCAGGTGTGATGGTGCACGGCTGTAATTCCAGCTCTTAGGAGGCTGAGGCAGGAGGAGCGCTGTGAGTTTGAGCTCAGCCTGGGCTACATAGGGTGAGACCCTGTTTCAACTAGAACAACAAAAACAAAGCAGAACAAAGAAGAAGGAGAAGGAGGAAGTGGAGGAAGAAAAGAAGGAGGAGAAGAAAAAAGGACTTGGGCAAGAATGTTGACAGCATAAACTGGGTGTGGGGGCACAGGCCTGTAATCTCAGCCAGCACCTGGGAGGCTGAAGCAAGAGGATCGCTGGGAGTTCAAGGCCAGCCCGAGCTGCATAGTTGAGACTTTGTTTCTAAAAGCAAAACAAAAACAAACAAACAAAACAAAACAAAAAGAATGTTGATGCCAATATTATTCATAAGAACCCAAAGTAGTAACACCAGCATCTGCGGAAACTGAGGCAAGGGGATTCCAAATTCAAACCCAGCCTGGGCAACCTGGTGACTTTGCAAGGCCCTATCTCAAAATGAAAAATAAAACGGCTGAAGATGTCTGGAAAGCAAGGGTTGTCACTTACCCAGCAGAGGGCAGTTCTCGTTTCCCTTGGTCCTGAGGTACGCCATACCAAACACACTGCCCAAGAAAGAAGGGAGAGACCTGAGGTTGCGAGAGGAGTCCAGGGAGCGCAGGGTGGCTCTCAGCTCCCAGATGGGCTCCGCTTCAGTCTCCAGCAAGGGTCTAGGTCCCAGCCCAAGGGCTGCAGATGCCAAAGGAGAGAGGAGCGGTTCTACCTGGTCGGAGATAGTGCTGCCCCCCGCCCCCCGGTTCCGGTTGTTACCATCGCACCCGGAACACCATTCCACAAATGCTTATTGAGCCTTTGAGAGCACAAGAGAACTGTTTCTGGGCCTGGGATTTAGCTCAGTGGCACAAGCACCTGCCTGGCAAGCTCAAGGTCCTGAGTTCAAGTCTCAGCACCAAAAAAAAAAAAAAACCCATAGAGAGAGAGAGGAGGGCCCCTTTCTGGGGAGACAAGATGCCAGATACACTTGGTGTGGTGCAGTCTCACATCCTGGTAAGATTCTACCTCATTCTCTCTAGAAAACACCACAAAGCTGGTGCCCGTACTCACACTTCCTCATTGAGGCCCAAGCACTGATAGACCGGTCCTGTGTCTGCAACGCCTTTCATAACCTTCTTTGGAAGCTCTTTAAAAAAGTAGGCTGGCAGGCCGCTGCTGTTGTAGGTGACGGAGTCGCAGGTCACGATGCCCGGGTAGTACATCATCATCCTGGCAGCGATGTTGACTTTCTGACCGATGACTGTCCCAGAGAGAGGAACCAAAGCCATGGAGCTCACTGCCCCAGGTGACATTTACCCTCGCCTCCCTCCTGACTCTCCCCCCTTCTGCCAGCCGTAGGCAGCCGAAGGCTGAGCCATCAGCCTCTCCCCTGGGAGGCCGAGAGAGCAACCTGCTTCAGGCTGGGAGGACAGGGGGACAGGAAGAGGCCTGTAAGCTGGAAGGCCACAGGCCACAGAGCCTCTTGGATAAGGCGAGTGAAAGTGGGAGCTAGCCTCGGGGGCACAACCCTGTAGTTCTGGCACTCTGGGAGGCCAAGGCAGGAGGACTGGAAGTTTAAGTGCAGCCTGGGTGATTCAAGGTAGCAGGCTTAGCAAGGGCTGTGGATACAGCTCGGGGCGGAGGCCTTAAATTCAACCCCCAGAGCCACACACACGCTTGTGCATGCACACACTCAGGCATGCGTAGTGGTCCTACGCTACCCTATCCCAGTCCAGGAGCAGGGCTAGGAAGCTGTTTAACGTCAACAGGACATTTTTCTGGGAGCCCCTCGTCCCCTGCACTGAGCACCTCACTGCCTGCCCTGCTCTGCTGACCCCAGATATCTTAAGCTCACATCCACCACAGAAACTCGCATCCACAGCCGGGCCCGGCTCCCGGGTTCTACAGCCTCCCCCAGAGGGGCTGACCCGACACCTGTGTATTCGTGTCGCATCGTGTGTCCGATGATCCCACAGAAGACGATGCCACTGGCCACGCCAATGGACACGGTACTAGCACCAGGGAGAGAGTTGTGTGGAAGCCATTGAGATCGTTGAGCGTTGGCAAAGGAAAAGAATTTCCAAAATGGTGATGAGCACAGAGGAAGTAGGAAGGGAAGGAAAATGGTGGGTGAGATGCGGAGGGGTGGGGAAGGATTTTCAATAAGTAACCGTCTAACTTTTGCATGGTGGTGCCCTCCCTGGGGTCCCAGCACTCTGGGAGGCTGAGGCAGGAGGATGGCAAATTT
This sequence comes from Hydrochoerus hydrochaeris, assembly GCA_004027455.1. Classification (NCBI taxonomy): domain Eukaryota; kingdom Metazoa; phylum Chordata; class Mammalia; order Rodentia; family Hydrochaeridae; genus Hydrochoerus; species Hydrochoerus hydrochaeris. The sequence continues at coordinate 112,588 of PVLA01006000.1, forward strand.
CAGCCCAGTCTGGGCAACTTTGGAGACTCTGTCTCCAAATAAAAAATAAAGAGAGTGAGGACATAGCTCAGTAGGAAGGGCCTGGGTTCAATCTCCAGTACTGCGAAAAAGAAAAAAGATGAAAACAAACAAACAAAAAAAAAAACTTGTACCCTTTGTTGGTGCTTCATGGCAACCGTACAGGACCTGGAGGGGTGCAGGACCAAGAGTTCCTAAATTCTTTTTCTTCTCTTTGCCCCCCAGGGACTCCTGCCCCATAACCTTTAGAAGGATCGAGGGCCACAGGTGGGCTTGGGGTGACACTCACTGGATCTTGGACACCTGAGAGCAGAAGTCGAATATGTCCACAGCACTTTCCAAAGCATGGGTGACCTCGTTTGGCTCCTTCTCCCCAGGGAAACCAAAGACACAAAGGAAAGAGCAGCCCTGTGGGGAGAGGGTCAGCCCAGGGCTGGCGGTCACCCTGCCATGCGCCAGGCCAGGGTAGCGTCATGCTGCCCTCTGAGTACCACAGCAGTTCTCTGGGTCTGATCGAACATGCCGAGCGCCCCATGTGCTGTGTAAGTTATAACCCTGGATAAAGATGGATATTTCCAGGTTAAATGTCTACCCCCATTTCCCTCCATCTCCAGATCCTGGCAGGTCCCTCCCATCTACCTTGTCGAACATGAAGACTTTATTGATCTGGCCCCGGAAGGTCTGCACCGCAGATATGATGTGCTCGCAGGCGTCCTGGAGAGCCACGCCCACCACTTCCACCTTGTTCTGCTCTTTGAATATCAGGTTCACAAATACGATCGTTACGGGGCGAAGTTCAGACAAATAGCCCCGGAGTTGTCTGTCGTCAATCTGCAGGGCGGAGAGCAGACTTTTGCCTCCCCTATTTGCACAGTTTTGAGGTCAGACTGGCAGTGAAATTCAACCACTGTAGCCTCACAGCCTGGTGCTTCCTGGAATAACTTTACACCCTACCCCATGCTTATCTGCAGACAGAATTATGTCAGCATCTCCCCATCCTACAGATTAGGTAACAGGAATAACAATTATCCCAGGGCTACACAGAGAGACGCAGCAAGCCAGAGCCCAGCTCTCCAGATCCCGGCCTGCTGCCTCTCGGGGGTGCATCACCCACAGGTTCCCTCCACTCACCAAGGTGGCCCAAGAGGCGCACGCCGCAGAGAATATTCCTAAATTATGCCTGCCAAGCAATGCCTATGAGTTTTGTTAAATTGTTTGGCAAACCAGGGGGAGAAATCATTGTACTTTCTCCCCTAAAATAACACAAACATAAGGAAGTATCGCCTCCCTTGACAATGTCACGCACCTTTTTATTTTTTTAAAGACAGGGTCTTGCCAGGCATGGTGGCACACACCTGTAATCACAGCACTCAGGAGGCTGAGGCAGGAGGATTTCTGCAAGTTCGAGGCCAGCCTGGGCTACACAATACATTCCAGGTCAGCCTGAACTACATAGTGAAACCCTGTCTCAATAAATAAAATAAAATAAAATAAAATAAAATAAAGACACCATCTTGCTGTGTAGTCCAGGCTGGTCTCAAACTCATGCCAATCCTCCTGCCTCCTGCATGTTGTGATGCAGACTTGAGCCACCATACCTAGCTATTTAAGATTCTCCATGCTCAAGAAATTCACGCCCTGTGAGTCAAAATAAAGCTCTCCTTTAGGAAGGAAGAAAGGAAGGAACAAAGAAGGGAGGGAGGAAAGAGGAAGGAAAGAAGGGAGGAAAGGAGGGAGGGATAGAAGAAGGAGTTTTCTAGCTGGGTATAGTGACACATGCCTATAATCCCAACACTCCAGAGCTTGAGGCACGAGGATCCCTATGAGTTTGAGGCCAGCCTGGGCCACTCTGAGTTCAAGAGCAGCCTAAACTACATAGCAAACTGTTTGCTATTTCCAAAACCAATCAAGCTGCCAGGTATGGTGGCACATACTTATAATCCCAGCATGAGGGAGGCTGAGGCAGAAGGATTGCCCCAAGTTCGAGGCCAGCATGGACTATACAGCGAGACTATCTCAAAAAACCAAAAAAACCAACCAAATAAACAAAAACTCAAACACAGGTACACACACACACACACACACACACAGAGAGAGGATGTAAGAGACTACAAAGAGAAAACTTCTGGTAGTTGAAGGTGCCCTGGTTACTTAGATGGCTGAGTCTAAAATTTAAAATCTAATGCGAGGGACTCAGACCAGCACTGCATCAGTGCTTAAGTACTCAGCATCTTCCTGCTGTGTGGATGTCGGAGGGACGGTCACATGCTTGCAAATGCTCCCTCTGCCCAGCACCGTAGGGGAGCAGAGTCCTACAGTACCCTTCCTGTCACAGTGCACCTGTCAATAACAACCTTTCGGTTTTGTTTTTGTAAGTCCAGGAGCTCGAACCCAGAGCCTCCCATCCTAGGCCAGAACAGTGCTTTACCACAAAGCTACAGCCCCAGCCCCAGCTTTAATGCTTTTGTTCACTTGCTTGTATGTTTGAGACAGAGTCCAGTGAGGTAGCCTATGCTGGCCTCAAATTTGCAATCCTCCTGCCTCAGCCTTCTGAGCACCGAGCTGATGAGTAGGTGTCACCACACCCAGCCACCCTCTTGGCTCTTAATTATATCCTGACTTGAGCAATACACTTGGAAGTCACCTACCCATAACGTCAGAGGGAGGTACCTGCTTCAAGATGCTCTCCATCACGTACTTCTGCAGCGACGCCTCCAGCTCTGCGTCGGACTCCAGCAAGTACGCCAGCCTCAGCGCTAGGGGCAGAGGAGGGCAGCTCAGGACTGTGGTCAAACGGGGAGCTTTTAGAGATGGTGGGCACCCCCCCAAATTCAGCGGCCGTGTGCTTCCAAACCCTGGTCCAGGAACCATCGTGCATTGGGATTTGAGGAGACGTTTATTCAGAGCTGGATCTGCAGCTATTGCTAACAGGGACGGGAGTGGAGGTCTGAGGCGGAGGTGACAGAGAAGGGGACAGAATGGAGGGGGTGACAGAGCAGACAGCAACAGGAGGAGGATTCAGGAAATGGGTCTCTGATCTCAGACTGGTGATTGTCATGTAAAAATCGCCCGAGGCACTTTGGACTAAGTGCTTACACTGGGCCCCCATGGCCCCAGTGAGATGGCAAAACGGGAGTCACTCAAGCTAAAGTTCCAGTCACCAAGCTGACAGGAGGGCTGTGTACCTCAGGCAGGGAAGGTTGAGGCTGGAGATAACAGCCCAGTCTCCCGATTTCATTTGTCAGGATGATGAATTTCCTGCTCTTTCATCCTCACACAGAAAAAGCAATGCTAACCAGGGAGCTATTTTTATCACATTCTGTGGCCCTGGCCCTGCCATATAAGGAGAGCGACTTTGAAATGACAGTGGGTTTTTGCTCTTTGTTTCTGCCTTCTTCTTGTGTGGGGTATGCTGGAGGTTGGGGTCCTGGGGATTGAACCCAGGGTCTTTGCACTGAGCTACATCCCCAGCCATTTTCTCTTTGGAGTCTCACTGAGTTACTTTGTTGCTCTGGTTGAGCTTCAAACTTGTCCTTTTCCTGCCTCGCTCTCTCAAGTGGCCATAGCGATGTACCACTGTACCCATCATGCCTTGGATGCACTGTCCCCTCCCTCCCTGCCTCCATCTGGACACCTACCTCATCGCAGTGAGTGAGACAGGAGTTAGGGTTCTGCTAGGTGGTGTGGACAGCAGCCCCCAAATGGAGTCTGCTGAGTCATGACCTCCAGGGAGCTTACAAAGCATCTTCGAGGTGTCCAGTGTGCGTCAGGCTGTCAGGGACCAGGCAGGCCATTGGCACTGCGTGAACTCTGCACAGGCTGGACCTTACAAAGTCTGTGATCTCCAACCAAGTAGAGGTTACTCTGAACCTCTCAACAATTCTGGGACCAAGAGCCCTCGGGCACATCCTGCTCGGAAGCCCTCCCGGCCAACGCCCATGGGAGCTCACTTCCCTGCCCTTATGGCTTTGGAATAAATCTGGTTGTACTGCGTCTCCCCGTCTACAGTTTCATTCCTTGTTGCTGTGGGACGTGACCCTGGAACCCACTTAAGGGATGGACACCAACACTTAAGGGATGGACGGGAAACCAAGCAAAGGGGACTGAAAATGGGTATTCTGGGGATTAGAAACAAAACGAGAATGACAGAAGGGGGAGGGAGAGGGCGTGAGGAGGAGGCACCTGGGTCTCCTTTACAAGCTGGTGAGGATTTGGAGCTGGGCTAGGGGTATCAGTCATTCAGAATGGGGCCATCGGCATGAGCCCAAGTCACACTCAAAACCCACGGAGAGTGTTCAAAGTTTAAAAAGTGTTACATGAAAAGACACCTCGCAGAGCATCCTCCTCAGACATGCCACTTCTGACACACTTGCCTTATCCTTCTTGCCATTTTTCTGAAGCAGTTCTGAATATCCTCTTTCCTGAGTGTCTTTACAAGGCATGATCAAAAACACAGTGAATGCTCCTGCCCAGTGCTGCCCAACAGAAAGGCAGCCTCGTGAAAACATGACCATGTGTCTTGGTCCACCTGACCGTGCAAACTCCGGCTGTTCCCCAAAGTCAAAAGGATGATGAGAGGTAAATGTTTGGAGTCGATTCAAGACATCGAGGCAGCTGCAACAGTGCAACTGAAGACACTCAGGAAAGCTTCCAGAACAGCTTCAGAAAGTGGGATCAGAAGGGTGGGATGTGTATGCTCAAAGCCAGGGCAGTATTTTGTGGTGGATTCACAGAAATCCTTTTTTTTTTTTTTTTTTTTTAGTGTAATATATCTTAAACATTTAGTGTAGCTTGAAATCACAGGTCCTGCACTGGCCACTTGATAGAAAAAGGACCTTGTTGTGGAGAGTACTTACTTTTGAGCTGACTAGGAGGATAATAACTCATGAAGGTCATACACTTTTTGAAAAACTCATCCCAGTTAAAAGTAGGGGGTAGTTTTAAGAACTTAACCTAAATAAAATAAAACAAGAAGTTTTTAGTTATTATAATTATTTTTTAATTTTTATTTTGAAAAGAATAAAACCAGATGAGGAAAAAAACCCAAAAAACCAAAAAAATGGGGTCATTCAAAACAAAAGGATGGACATAGTAAATGATTTAAAACCATAATCCAAGGTGATCTACCATGGTTACCATGATGTTTTTTGATCTCTTCAATAGAATTGCCCATATCATCAGGTAAAATAAAACTGAACATAATAGTATGGAACAAAATCAATAAAAAACAAAACATTGGAGACATTATAGGACTTCAAAAGAGTAATAGTCAAACCAGAATTGGTATTATAGTGAATCTTATTGTCTTCAGAGTAGTTGCCTATACTCTCAGACTTGATACTATCAAACATAACAGATTCAAATAAAATCAGTCAAGACAAGACAGTGATCAAACAAAACAGATTCAAATAAAATCAGTCAAAGTAAGGCAGTGAAAGCAATGCAGGGTTTCAGATTAAGTTAATAGGAAATTAAAAATGGTTACTGTAGTATATCCTACTATCTTGGGAATAGCTGTCTGTGCCCTCAAATCTAGTACAAGTAGACAAACTGGAACAGAATATAACCAAACTAAACAGAGTGATGAAAGCAATATGGGTTTCAAATCCTGATACAAGATTAACAATGTCCTCTGCCTTCCCTATTTAGACAGTTCCTCCCCTTTCACTTTCCCAGAATACATTGTGCATTTTGTATCCCACTAACTCCTTTAGTTTTTAGATTAGGGAGGCAACCCTGTTATTTACCTAAGTGGTTCTGAAACTTTTTATTCCTGAGCTTGATCCCAAGTTGTATCCATTTACCTGCAGGAGCCTCAAGGTTTTCCTTCCTTATAGCTGAGTAGTTCTCCATTGTATAAAAGTGTCATGTCTTTCCAACCAATCTGCAGCTGGTGGGAAAACTACTCCCACTTTTTTCTGGTTCCCTGTCATATAGAGCATTATTTTCTCATCTTTGACTTTCAGTACATAAATCCTCTTTCAGGTTAATTATATTTCTTATATAGAGCATCTTGATGGACCTTATCTCCTGATCCACTCTGCCTGGTTTTTTTTATTAGTGTATCAAGGCCATCTATGTTAGTGACTATGGCCGACCTCTGCCTCATCTCTGCCATGCTATTTTTCTGCCATTGATTGTCTACTTTTCCTCTTCACTCCACTGTCTGCTCTGTTCAGTGAGCCCACTCTGTCACTGTTCTTGAAACCATGGTCTCTCTCTCTCTCTCAGTCTCATGTCCTTCAGTTTTTTTTGTAAGGTTAGTTTGGTGGTCATGAACTCCCCCAGTTCCTCTTTGTCATGGAAACATCTTGTTTCTCTGTTAATTTTGAGAGCTAGCTTTGCAGGGTACATCAATCTGGGTTAGAGGTTATTTTCTTTCAGCTTGGAATACTTCACTCCAAGCTCTTCTTGATTTGATGGTTTGTGTCGAGAAGTCTGTCCTGATTCTGATGGGTTTTCCTTTATAAGTGATCTGTTTCTTTTCTCTGACAGCTTTTAATATTCTGTTCTTGTATTGAATTTCTGGGATCTCAATCATTATATGTCTGGGTGTAGATCTATTTTGGTTATAGATGGCTGGAGTTCTGTGTGCCTCATATATCTTAATATCATTTCCTTTTCCTATGCTTGGGAAGTTTTCTTTAATTATTTCTGTAAAAAGCCTTTGTATTTCATTTGTGTTTATCCCTGCTTCTTCACTCACATTTTTTATTTTTAAATTATAGATCCTCTTGTCATCTTCTAGCCTTTGTATTGTTACTTCCTGGTTCCTTGTTCTTTTTAAGAGCTCTTTCTTTTCGTGATCACACGTTGCAAACCTGTCTTCAAGGTTTGATAGTCTATCTTTAGTTTCTTTCAAGCAGATTTGCCAGCTTTCAATGGAGTTTTTAATTTCCTGGTAATCTCTTTGCATCTGTTTCATGTATTCTAGATTTTTTTTTTATATTCTTCAGTGAACATTTCTGTCTTTTTTCTCTGCTCCTCCATTCTTCCATCTGTGTCTTCTTGCAAGGTACTTAGCATTTATTATTTTTCTTATATCTTCCTTTACATGTATTACTATTTCTGTTTTTAGTTTTTTTATAATGTCACAAAGATAATTCTTTATGTCAGGTGCTACTTTTTCCAAAACTGCAGGTGTGCAACCCCCAGTCTCTTCTGTGTTTACCTCTCCTGGACCAGTACTGTTTGGTTTGGAGGCTGGAGACTGCCTTTTGTTTCTTCTTCTTGTCATGTTTCTTGTTTCTTCCAGACAAGTAGATAGTGGTCCCCAGCACTTCCTGTATTGGCTATGATTACCCTGAAGCATGATGGCTAGGGATTGCTACCCTCTCCAGTCTGCTGTTGACCACTGAAGTACAAGCAGAGCGGGGCAGGCTGGCCCCTCCCTTCTGAGCTGGTCAACCACTGGGAGTCTTCATCATGTTAGTGTGAGCCATGCGGACGAGGCTGGTTAGGGATAGCTTCAGGGAGACCTCTTCCTTGGCTATTGGATCTTGCACAGGGGCGGGACTCAGCCCAAGCAATTCTCACCAATCTGCTCTGCGCTACGAGGGGCTGACTGAAGCCGCTGCAGTTCTGGTTCGGGGTTTACCCTTCCTGACTCCAAAATGTTGCCTGCCCAATCGCCCATTCCTGAGGGAGGACTGAGTCCCCTGCACTCACCGTGAGCTGGTGAGATCTCCAAGCCGGTGCTGTTCTCCCCTCTGCCGCTCCCCTCCGTGACCGTGTCCTCCTGTCGAGGCCCTCAGGCTCACCAACCCCTAACTTCACCACGACCTTCGGATTCCAGTGGTGTTTCATACACAGTGGGACCGGCTCCAGTGAGAGTGCATCTGGCTACAGCTTTCTGTCCACGTTTTTCTTTTCTTTTTTTTTTTTCTTTTTTTCCCCTTTAGTTTCTTCCTGGGTCGAGAGGATCCATCTCCTTCCATCTGGTCCTCCCCGGGATGTTTTATTCCAGCATCTGAGCCCTTTCTCTCAGAGAGGCTCTTTACTTGGCTGCTTGTTGATCTGCCATCTTCGATGATCTCACCAGATGCACAGCATGAGGAGGTGTAAGGCAGGGGTTCTAGAGTCAACCATTCTGAGGTAAGGACTCCAGTTATTCAGTTATTATCTGATCCTTTGAGTATAAGTTTCTCAGCCGAAAGTGAGGCTGTAAGGATGTATGCTTTTGAGGGTCTAGCACATGGTAGCCGCAGTTGGTATACTTAAACACTAAAGATCTTTAATTGGTAAAACTTGAATTTTTGTTTTTGTTTTTGAGACACAGTCTCACTATGTAGCCCAGGCTGCCTTGAACTTGTCATCCTCCTGCCTCAGCCTCCCAAGTGCTGAGCTTACAGGCAGAGGCCACCACACCTGGCTCATATATGTTAACTTTTTGTTGTTTTTCGTTTTTGTGGTACCAGGGATTGAACCCGAGACCATCATTTGATCTATACTCTCCATCTCTTTTTATTTTATGCCAGGGTCTAAGTCATGAAATTGCCCAGGCTGAGCTGGAATTTGGGATCCTCCTGCCTCAGCTTCCTAGAGTGCCAGGATTACAGACATGTACAACTCCAGCCAGCTTTGTCTTCTTGTTCTTGGCCATGCAGTCCCATTCCAAGCAGCACAGTGCCCTCTCCTGCACACACTTACCGCACAGGTTCTCTAGCTGGTCTGAGATACCAAATTCAAATTAACCAATGTTTCCTCCAAACAGAGCCCAGGAGAAATCTCTCCTCCTTCCCTGAACGGTTGCACCCTCCTCTCAAATCCTTAGCCTCCCCCTGGGCTTGGAGGGCTCCCTAGTGACAGTGGGGGCCCAGGGCAGCCTTCAAAACCTCTCCTCTCTGCTCCTGGGGAACAGGGAGATCCTTCCTGGTCATCAGCCCCGCAACTGCACACCCCAAGGAGCCGAATCGTCTCTGCCTGGAGCTCTCCAGCCCTGACTGCTTCCAGCCTCACACCAGGCTAAAGGCCCAAGAGCCCGCGCCCCTCCCCTAACCCCAGCATTGCCTCCCACAGCCTTTGCCAACCTTCACTGTCCTCTGCTCCGGAATCCTCTCAATTTCAATCTTGCTCCGGTCACAGAGCTGCCAGCAGGTGGGTGACAGGATGACATTGTTCATCTGCGCCATGTTCTGTGCCAGGCGCACATCGTCCACCGCCTGACCCATCACCAGGAAGTAGTTGTGCCTTTCGTCCCCAAAGACCACCATGGTGATATGGCCAGCGGACAGCCCTGGGGAGGAGGCAAGTGACAGACAGGTTGGCACGGGAGTTCTGAGCCACAGCCCAGCAAGTCAGGAGCTTGGTGTGAACCTCACAGTAAAATCCCTCTTCTAAACTGTAAGGTCGGAGCCGGGTGTGGAGACTCATGCCTGTAATCCCAGCACTCAGGAGGCTGAGGCAGGAGGATCACTGTGACTTCAAGGCCAGCCTGGACTACATAGTGAGACTCTGTCTCAAAAAAAGGAATAACAAACAAAACAGACACCACTTTAATGAAGAGAATGCCTCTTCCAGGTCCCTGGCTTTCTGAAACCCAAAATGCCCATTTCTCCAAGGACTAGAAAGTTCAGCCAACAGTTTTTGCTTTTCTGGGATACTTTTCTCCCCTGATGGCACCATCAATTCCCAAAGTTATTTTTGCTTTGTCTTAAGTTATTTATTTATTTTTATTAAGACAGGGTCTCACTATACAGTTTGAGCTGGCCTCGAACTCACTTTGTAGCCCAGGCTGGTCTTGAACTCACAATGATCCTCCTGCCTCAGCCTCCCCAGTGCTGGGATTATAGGCATGCATCACCATGCTCTGTTTCCCAGCCCTTTTAAAAAAAAATTTTTTTTTATTTAAAGAGAAAAAAAAAACAGAAAGAAAGTAGAAATATTACAGAATTTCAAAAAAAAAGGGATAAACAGTAAGAGATCACTGGCTGATAAATTACATATTGTCCTTTTAGAAATAGTTGTTCAAGTTACAAAATTAGAGCATACAAAGTAGACATTCAAGCAGTGAGACTGCAAACAGATCTTTCAACAATCCAACAAGAACTTAGAAGTATGGTTATCAATCCTACACACTTAAATATTCATGCAGTTATATCTTTTATAGCACTTCCTATTTCCTCTCTTTTTTACAATAGCATTTATGCACTTTTAAAAAAATTTTAAGTAAAAAGAAAAAAAAGAAAAAGAAAAAAGGGTAGCAACAATACAGAATTCTAAAAGAAAAAAAGAAAATAGAGAAAAAACACTAAGAAATCACTAGTTGATAAATTACATATTGTCATCTTGGGTATAGTTGTTCAAGTTACAAAATTAATGGATACATAGTAGACATTCAAACAATGAGACTGCAAACAGTACTGCTCAAAGATCCAATGAAGATTCAGCAATATGCTCATCTATTTTACACACTCAAACATACATGCAGTTATATCCCTTAGAGCCCTTTCTTTTCCTCTCTGTTTTACAGTAGCAATTACACAATTTTTCCCAGCCCTTTTTTATTTAGTTAGTTTTTAAAATGTTGAGACAGGGCCTTGCTAAATTGCTAAGTTGTCCAGGCTGAGCTTGCTTTGCAAGCCTCCTGCTTCAGCCTCCCACGTGCTGAAATTACAGGTGGATGCCACCACGTTGCTCAGAAAACAACTTCAAATTCCTGTTTGGGGAGGATTTTCCTTTCATCAGAGGTTGAAATTTCACCCGACAAAGAAATCCGGGCATCTCGTTTCAGGTAACAACCGGAAGGTGAGGGAAAATAAGTCCCAAGTCCATCCTACAGTGCTTCTCTTAGCTGTTTTCAAGTGGAGAGACGGAGGTTTTGGTGCCCGGGGAACAGAGACAGATGTGAAATACAAAGTGTACACGAAATCTATTGGCAAAGGCATGGTGGATCGACCCAGTTTCTTTCCATGACTGCAACGAGTGCAGTCGATTTTCCACCTTGGCTCTCTGCTGGGGAGATTCCTCGGTGTGGGTCCCACACACCGATACCACACATGCTTTGTGTTCCCTCGGGAATGCACAGAAAAACACGACAGAACTGTCTCTCTCCTGGCTACTCGGCACACACATGGGGGTGTGGGCTCCTGTCAGTCTCCAGAAGGATGATACCGCACCCCTGTAATTGCAGTGCTCTGGAAGCCTGAGGCAGGAGGATCCCAAGTTCAAGCCCAGCTTGGACTGTCTAACAATTAGTGAGATTATGTCTCGAAATAAAAATACAAAAAAGACTGCGGATGAGCTAAGTGCAAAGAACAAGGGTTCAATCTCCAGTACAGAAAAAAAGAAAAAAAAGATCAGTCACACATCAGTCTCTCTGAGTTCGAACTGTGATACGGGGGATTGAACCCAGGGTCTTCAAAGTTAGCTACACCCCAAGCTCTTTTTATTTTAAAAAAACTTTTTCACTAGTGCATGGTGGCAGTACATACTATCAGCCTTTTTTTATTTTTTATTTTTATCAGCCCTTTTTAAAAATAATCATTAAAAATTTTTTAACACAGAGTCATGCTAAGTCACTAACTTGCCCAGGCTGGGCTCAAATTTAAAGTCCTCCTGCCTCAGCCTCCCCAAGTACAGGTGTGCACCGCCACACTGGGCTGGAAATTCTGAATGAAAGCAAAATGATGCACAGGTTAACAGTTGATTGGATGGTCTCTGATGAGCTCATTCACTCTGACACTTCGGACTTCTAAAGTTTACAGGATTTAGGTGCTGCGGACACTGGCCCCCTCAGCTCCGACCACAGCTCTGGCTATCTCTCAACGTTCCTACCTCCCGGAATCTCACTCCTCACCAAGGGTGGGCACAGGGATGTCTCCCCCTTGGGATTTGTCATGGTTTGCGTGCAGATATCTCCACAAAGCCTCCTAGGACATAGGTGGGGCTTTTTCAGAGGTGGCTGGATGTGGAGTGTGTGACCCTGCCAGGCTCAAGGGCATCAGGATCAAGTGTGTGCGTGCTACCTTTCCTAAGCAGCCTGGATAAGCACCAAGGGACAGAAAGAGCTGTGGTTACCCCTTGTTGCTTTGTTATCTTCTGCCTGCTACGAACTGGTTCTCCTCTGATGCCTGTCTGCCACACTGCCCTGCCTTGGAGTCAGCTGATTATGAACATAAGTTCTACAGATTATGAACTAAATAAATCTTTCCCACTTTAACAATGGGTGTCAGGTATTTTTGCCATTTTCTTTCTTTCTTTTTTTTCATACCAGGGATTGAACTCATGACCTCGGGCTTGCCAGGCAGGCGCTTAAGCCACAGAGCCAAATCCCAGGCCCGGTGTCAGGTATTTTGTCTCAGCAATGAGAGAGAAGTACCTAAGGCATAATTTGGTACCAGAGAAGTAGGGTCATTGCTGTGACTGTACCTGACCATGTGGTTCAGGCGCCTTTGGGAATGGCTTGTGGGAAGAGTTTGCAGACACTAATTGAAAAGGTAGAGCTGGAACATCTTAGACTGTTCTGTATGGGAGATTCTGGTCAGAGCTCAGAAGATCAGAAAATTGGTAAAGATCAGACTCAGGAAGCTTCTTCTGGGAAGGACTACATTGGCTGTTGGACTCCAGATGATGTGTGTTATGGCTTCCTGGAAAGTTTGCCTGCATTTTGCTTGTGTCTAGAGACTTTGCCTGAGACTGAGACCCAGAGCAGTGGACTAATTAAACTTTTTTTTTTTTTTTTGGTACCAGGGATCAAACTCATGACCTTGCACTTGCGAGGCAGGCGCTTAGGCCGCTGAGCTAAATCCCTGGCTCTGGACTAATTAATCTTGCAGAAGAAATTTCAAGGCAGTCTCTTATGGAAGCAATTGCAAGGCTGCTGTTGGGGGCTTTTAACCAGACTTATGTTGAGAGTCAACAGCAAAGAGCCCAGTAGAAGGATTTAAAATGCTGTGAGTTTGACCAGTAAAGTTATGGCCTGCAAAGATGGAACAGAGGGGAAACTGATCACCAAAAAGGCAAACAAGAAAAAGCCAAGTATTTCACCAGAAGAAAAAAACAACAAAAAATATGTCCTGAGGACATCACAAGAACCAGCAGGACTCCAGCCTTTGAAGCTTCAGAGTTGCAAAGGTGAAAAACTTTGCTTGGAGAAGAGAGCCCCAGAGCACCATGTTCCAGAATGGCGGTGGCCTAGAGAATTCGTTCCTCGGGATTGGGCACAGAGTGCTTAGTGATCCAGGCACTCAACCCAGATGGTCAGAAGAGAGGGAAGCCTGGCTACTGCTTTGCTGGCAGTAGACCTTGGCATCATCCACATGACACTGGTTTTAGGTACATGCAGAATGAAAGGGTGATGGGATCAGGAAGGCTTCTACTAGATTTCAGAAGGCCTATGAGGCCAGGCAGGGTGCCCCTGAGAGGGTAGTGTGTGAAACTGTGAGAGCGAAGCCAAAGGTTTGGTGGAGACCCCAGATGTTTGCAGAAGCCAGGGAAATGGATTGTCTGGGGAAAGCTGCACAGAGCTGGCTCCAGGGAGGAGCCATGGAGCTACAACCACCAGCGGTTCCACAGAGGTGGAGCCACACGAGCCCTTTGGGGTTCGCAACTTGCCACGGATTGCCAGGGATGCTGGAAGTGGAGCTATGTGACTTAATGTTTTCCCTGGGGGATTTTGGTCTTCCTTGTTCTCCTTCCTTGCTGTCCCCCTGTTTGTCAGTTTTGGAATGGAAATGTCTGTCTCATGCCATTGAATGTTGGAAATGTTTAATTTTCTTTTCATTTGTGTGGGGGCTCTTCAATCTCAGGAGAGACTTTGGACTTGGACTCCAGCAGTGCTGCACTGTTAGGACTTTGGTGACACTTGGAGGTGGACTAAATGCCTGTCTGCCATGCCGCCCTGCCAACGAGGGGCTGAAATCTCTACAAACTGTGAGCTAAACAAACCTTTCCTCCATTAACTTTGGGTGTTCGGTATTTTGTCCCTGTAATGAGAAGTAACTAAGACAGGATAAGACAGGACTCTAGAGCAATGAAAATGACAGCAATGTCTCCAGGGCAATGTAGAAATGTGCATGCTTTTTACCATATTATACGTGTATGCCTAAGAAGCCATGTATAAAACTGGAGCTGTGCCATAAAATTATGTTGAGTTTTTCTTTTTTTGCTTGTTTTTTGAGACAGGGTCCCACTATATAGTTCAGGCTGGACTTGAACTCACTATGTAGCCTGGGTTGGCCTCAAACTCATGACAATCTTCCTGCCTCAGCCTCCAGTGTGCTGGGATTACAGGGGTGCACTACCACTCCTGGCTTCCTCATTCTCTTTCTTTCTTTCCATCTTTTCTTCCTTTCTTTGTAGTACTGGTGATCAAACCCAAAGGTGCCCTTTCACTGAGCTCCATCCCCCGCCTACAAAATACTTTGTATTTTGAGACAGGGTCTCACTAAGTTATCCAGGTGGGACTCCAATTTGGGGATTCTCCTGCCCCAGCCTCCCTCGATGCTGGGATGACAGGCATGTGCTGCTGCACCCAGCCTCGTAGGTTTTTCTCGCCTGTCACTCTTCTGAAGCAGGGACGGGCTAGGCCCATGTCACTGCTGAATCTGTGTAAGGGTGATCTGCTCTCCAGTGTCCTGAACGCTTCCCAACCTTGCCAAGCAGCAATGTCTAACAGTGGCGTGACAGGTGTCATCAAGGCCCTTTCGTTCAGCAGTTGCTATTAGCTGACTCACCTTCCACAAAGGCCTGCTGGGCAGAGATCATGATTGACCTGGTCCTCTTAATGGCTGTGTGAGGAAGCCGTTGTGCATGTCCTGGTCACCCTGATTCCCAGGTTAGGGCGACCCACGCTGCTGCAGTGTCTGTCCTACCCAATCCTTACCTATCTTCACGCGAATGTCCGTTTCTTCTTCCTCCATCTCCTTGATTTCAAAGAGGCCATGGATCTCCAGGCTGCATTTGACAACCACGGTGATGATGTTGTTCAGCTGTTTCCGTTTCACCTTCCAGAGGGCGAGCAGTGCATCACCTTGAAAAGACAGATGCCCAAGGGCCTCACATCTGCCTCGGCCCTGGTGCCCTCTGGGTGAGGCTGAGTAGACACTCAAGCTCCACAACACAGTCTGCAGCCGTCTCCTGCCCCTCCCTACCCCTAGGGTCTGTCAGCGCACCTGCGAATTTTAGGATGTCTCCTCCAAAGAGCAGCACTTCTGAGGGGGGAAGAAAGAGATGTTAGATCAAGGTATAATTCCTTTTATTTTTTATTCCTTGGTAGTACTGGGGATGGAGCCCCAGGCCTTTGCACTGAGCTATGTCCCCAGTCCTTTATAAATTTATTTTGAAACAGGATCTTGCTAAGTCACTAGGTTACCCAGGTTGGGTACCTCGTGTTTGCGAGGCCCTTATCTTAGCAGACGTGTGCTACCATGTGCAGCTAACTCTGATTTCCTAAAGGCAGTAAAAGAAGTCCTTCGTGAGTAGACAAGAAACAGGGTCAGGAGAACAGCAGTTCAGAAAGTAGACGTCTACGGAAGATGTCACCTCACTAAGCCCACATGACCTCTGTCCTCAATTGTGGATGGGAGTACACTAGCCTACTGTGAGCTTGGGCTCCATCTCTGCAGATCGGAAGACAGGAGAGAGGTAGAGGGGTTTCCGACGAGGGCTGAGGACAGCTGTCCTCCTCTGGGGACAATGGACGCTGTCCCCAGGTGGACTCAAGTGGGCCTGACCAGATGGAAGAGTGGCAAGGCTCCCCAAGAGTGGAAGCCAGTAATGAGACATCGTCATCTTGGACATCATTGTGTCTCATCTTGGGTTTTCAGTTAGACTTTATGGTCATTTGCTCTCTTACTTATGCACCATCACAAACTCATTGGACATCTACGATGCTGAAACGCAAAGAAGAACTAGATTCCATTTCTGCTTTTCAGGAGCATCACATTTGGTCTAGTGGGGAACGTTAATACATCACTAGAGAACTTAAAGCCTGGTAAGGCAGTAAGCCTACAGGGCACCTCAGCAGAACAAATCCCTTTCTTCACAAGTAGTCCAAGCTAACAGTGCGGACGAGATGGCAGACAAGTAAAGAGAAGAGCAGGATTTTCACTCAGCTATTAGGGCTTCAGGATCCATCAGCAGCAGACAAAGGACTGAGAAATTAATTGTAAACCACTCGTATTTAGTCCCACAAACAATCCCTTTGTGACTAAGTTCGGGTATCCAGAAGCCAGGTTTGAAAAATATCTGAGTATAGTGAGTATGATTAAACATATCTGAGTATAGTGAGTATGATTAAACATATCTGAGTATAGTGAGTATGATTAAACATGTTGAAAAAAGACAAGGATGTCCACTGTCACCACTCTTCTTCAGGATAGTTCTGGAAGCGTTAGCCAGAGCAATTAGACAAGAGAAAGAAATAAAAGCAATAAGGGCAGGAAATGAAGAATCTAAATTATCATTACTTGCAGATGACATGATACTCTACATAGAAGATCCCAAAAACTCCACCAAAAGACTTCTAGATTAATAACCAAACTCAGTCACATAGCTGGGTACAAAGTCAACATTCAAAAATCAGGGGGATGGGGATTTAACTCAGTGGCATAAGCGCCTGCTTTGCAACTGCGCAGCCATGAGTTTGATCCCCGGCACTCCCCCGCCAAAAATCAATAACATTTTGTACACAAATAACAAACTCACTGAGAGAGAAATTATTGGTTCACAACAGAATGCAAAAACAAACAAACAAGCAAACAAAAAAAAATACCTAGGAGTCAATCGAATGAAGAAAATAAAAGACCTCTACATTGTAAACTACAGTACTCTGAAAAAGGAGGATATCAGAAAATAGAAAGCCATACCTTGTTCTTGGGTAGGAAGAACTGATATAGTGAAAATGTTCATATTTCCAAAATGGTTAAGCAGATCTGATGCAATCCCAATCAAAAATTCCAACAACAAACCTCACAGAATTAGAGAAAACAGTCCTAAAATTTATTTGGAACCAGAAGAGACCCAATAGTGAAAGCAATTCTGGGCAGCAAAGGTGAAGCATCACAATCTCTGACTTGTATACTACAAAGCTACTGTAACAAAAACAGCATGGCATTGGAAAAAAGACAGGCCTGAGGATCAGCGGAACAGATTAGAAGATGCACAAAAACTCCAGACATACTCAGGCACTTTATCTTCAACGAAGGAGCCAAACACATTCACCAGAAGAAAGATAGCCTCTTTTATAAACGGTGATGGAAAAACTGGCTTTCTACATGCTGAAGATTAAAACAAGAGACACATCTTTCACCATGCATTAAACTAAAATCAAAATGGATCAAAGGCATAAGTATTAAAACAGAAACATTAAATCTGCTGGAAGATATAATAGGTAGAACTCTTGAAGATATTGGTGTAGGTAAAGTCTTTTTAATTTTTTTTATTTTAAAGAGAATAAAACAAAAGAGAACAGAACAAAGCGCATCAGAACAGAACAATGCAAGCAACACAGCACTTCACAACAAGACAACGGGTCATCAACAGTAGCTACCATAATGTCTCTTTTCTTTGATATAGTTGAGCCTAGCTTCACATACAATAATGTCAAACATAACAAAATAGTATAAAATCATTCAAAAGAATGAAAGGATTATAGGACTTCAAAACTCAATAACAGGAAATAAATAATGGCTACTATAATATCTCATTTTCCTCAAAAAATGTGTTTATACCATCTCACATAATAAAATCAAATAAAACACAACAGGATAGAACCAATCAAAACAAAAGAACAAAAGCATGGTAGGACTTCCAAGAAAGATGATAGTAAATCAGCAATGGCTGCCATAATGTCTTGTTTTCTTCAAAATAGCTGTTCCTACCATCAGACATAATAAAATCAAACGAAACAGAATAAAACCCATTAAACCAGTGAAAGAAAGAATTATAAGACTTCAAAGCAATATAACAAGAAACCATGATTACCACAAAATATCTCTATTATATTCAAAATAGCTGCCCCTACCATCTGACAGCATAAAAATCTAACAAAATAAGACAGAACAAACCCAAACCTTAACAAAACTGTGTAAACAATGCAAGAGTTCAAGATAAGACAATAAGAAATTGACAGTGGTTTCCACCTTTCCCTCCCAGGTGTTTCCTCCCCTTTGCTCTTACATTAACTATTTTGCTTTTGGATCCCATTAACTCCTTGTTTCTTATCCTAGGGTTCACGTATATGAGTTTGAACTGTTTTGGCCATGAACATGATCTTCAGTTGCATGCATTTACCTACAGGAGCTTTGAGATTATTCTACCTTATAGCCAGGTAGCTTTCCACTGCATGAAAATACCGTATCTTTTTATCCATTCTGCAGTTGATGGGCAAGTTTCTCTTGCTTTTTTTTTTTTTTTTTGTCTCCTGTCACATGGAACAATTGTTTTCTCTCCTTTGATTTTCAGTCTATGAATTTCCTTTCCAGTTAGATGTGTTTCTTGTATACAGTATATGGATGGATCTTGTTTCTTGATCCACTTTCCCTGAGTTTCTTTTTATTGCTGACCTGAGGCCATCTACATTAATGGTTACAACCAGCATACATTGGATTGTCTCTCCCCTGCTATCCTCCTGTTGTTGGCCCTCCACTTTTCCCCTTCATTCAACTGCCTGTCTTGTTTGGTGATCCTCTTCTGCTGCTGTTCCTGGAACCATGGTCATCTTTGTCTCTCTCTAGAATATTCTTTAGCACTCTCTGTAGGGTTGGCTTGGTAGTCATAAATTCCTTCAGTTGCTCTTTATCATGGAAGTATCTTAGTTTTTCATCAATTTTGAAAGATAGTTTTGCTGGGCAGATCAATCTGGGTTGAAAGTTGTTTTCTTTCAGGGTTTGAAACACTTCACTCCAAACTTCCTTTCATAATCCTGTCTTCAAGATTTCAAATCTATCTTCAGTTTCTTTCAAGCAGTTTTGCCAGCTTTCCATTGAATTTTTAATTTCCTGCATCTCTCTTTGAATCTGTTGCATGCATTGTAATTCCTTTCTATGTTCATTCAAGATTTCCATCATTTTCCCATGCTTCTCTTTATTGTCTCTGTCTTCTTTAGACCTGCTGAACAATTCTTTCAGTATGTTTGTGATTTCTTCTTTTACCTAAGACATTATTTCTGATCTGAGTGCTTTTACACTCTCATGAAGTTGTTTCCTTACTTTGGTTGCTATCCTCTCAGAGATCTCAGGTGTGTGACTTCCGTTTTCTTCCATGACTGTACCTCCCAGACTTATTGTGTGTGGGCTAGAGGTCTGAGTTTACCTTTTGCTGTTTCATCTTGACATTCTCCTGAGTTCTTCCCAACAAGCTGGTTGTGGGGTCCCAGGCACTTCCCTCGTTGGCTGCCCCTAGGCAGTGTAGGGGGATGGGACAGGCACCTGGGTTCTTCTAATTCCAGATTTACAGGGATGTAGCAGGGCTTGAAGCAGGCTTCTCTAGAGCTATGCAGCTACACTGGAGCTTTGCTGATGATCAGGGGTGCACGGAGGTGGGGCTGCTTCTTCCAGCCTGTATGTCTACACTGGGACTCCCACAATGGTGGCAGACACACAGGGGTGTGTTTGTCTGATTCTGCTAGTGGGTGATGGCTGTCTGGGGAAACCAAGGGCCTCAAATGGTGGCCTACAGATGCACAGGGCTTACCTGGCTGTGTGTCCCTGCTCCTGCTGGCCGCCTGCAGGCAGGAGCCTTCTGGTGGCAGCTCCCTGAGGGTGAAGGTGGATCTGCTGGTTCTCTCTGCCCACTCTGGCCACCTGTAGGATGTGGCCTTTTGGTGGTGGCGCATAGCGGGCAGAGGTGGATCTGTCTGTCTCCTATGGCCTGCACTGGGCGTGTGGAGGAAAGGGCCTTCTGGTGGCGCTGTCAGGCAGATAGAGGTGGACCTTCTCCTGGTTCTCTCTGCCCCATAGGTAAAGACTTTATGAACAAAACCCCAATCACACTGGAACTATCACAAAGAATCCAACAAGTAGGATCTTATTAAAAAGTTTTTGCACAGCAAGAGAAACCATTAATAGTGAAGAGACAACCCACAGCGTGGGAAAAATTTTACCAGCTGTTTCTCAGACAAAAGACTAATATCTAGAATGTATAATGAACTAAAAAAAAATCAGGCCCTGCTAAATTTAAAGACCCAATCAAAAAATGGGCATATAAAATGAATAGATACCCAGGGATATAGCTCAGTGGCATAAGTGCCTGTTTGGCAAGTGCAAGGTCCTGAGTTCTATTCCCAGTACAAAAAAACAAAAACAAAATAAAATGAATAGACAGTTCTCAGATGAAGAAGTAGAAACAGAACATAAATATAAAAAAAGTGCAATATCATTCATCATTCAAGAAGTACAAATTAAAACAACACTGAGATTCCATCTCACCCCAGAAAAAATGGCTATCATCAAGAAATCAACCAACAACAAACTTTGGTAGAGCTATGGGAAAAAAGAAGCCCTATTCCGTTGTTTGTCAGAGTGTAGACTGGTGCAACCACTGTGGAAACCAGTGTGGAGATGCCTCAAAAAGCTAGGGCTAGAGGTCCCATTGGACCCGAAACGAGCGTGCCAAGAAGCTGTGCTTGGGCGTGAACAACGGGCACAGATGCGCTGGACTGGACCCTCTCAAGCTGGAAGCCGCGGGCACACTCACTCTCCACGATGGCACTTATGTAGTGGTTCAGGATGTCCACCAGCTGCTCCGCCCCACGGTCCATGTACATGGCCGTGCTGAACTTCTCCGTCATCGCGGTGAAACCTAAACAAACAGTCGTTTTCTGGCCTGCTTGGAGAAACCAAGCAGAGCTGCAGAAAGGATACAGTGGCAGAGTTTCTCTCTTCTCTCTCCCTCT